>OY747105.1:0-5000 GCA_963556455.1 Epiblema foenella
AGAAAATCAGGTGTACTGCCAGGCGTTTGCTGACGATGTTGTGCTTGCGTTCGATGGAGACACGGCCCTGGACATTGAAAGACGTGCCAATGGCGCTCTCGCGCGTGTGCAGGAGTGGGGTATCGCCAACAAACTAAAGTTCGCGCCACAAAAAACCTGCGCAATGCTTGTGACAAGGAAACTTAAATACGATACACCACGCTTGCAGATGGGCGGGATAGCCATTGCAATGTCCAAAGACATCAAAATACTGGGTCTTACCATTGACGAAAAACTCACTTTTAACAAACACGTCGGCAACGTCTGTAAAAAAGCACTTAACTTTTATAAAAAGTTAAGGAGAACGGCATGTGTCAGCTGGGGACTACACCCCGAAATAATTCGTACAATTTACACTGCAGCCGTGGAACCGACAGTGTTGTATGCCGCGAGCGCCTGGCACCGGCCGCGGAAAAGCTTGGTGTCATTAAAAAGTTGAACGGAATCCAAAGAGGATTCGCTCAGAAACTGTGCAAAGCCTACCGCACGGTCTCCTTAAACGCTGCACTGCTGCTGTCTGGGATGCTGCCACTTGACCTTCGAGTCCGGGAGGCCGCATCACTGTATAGGGCAAAGAAAGGCGCACCAGTACTGGGAGACCGCGAGGTAGAGCGTATGGCACCAGCGCTTGAGACGCCCCACCCGGCAGAACACGAGGAAATAAAAGTTATTCGCCTAACAACACAGGAAGATGTGGAAGCCAATAGTGAATATGAGGCCCGAATATATACCGATGGTAGTAAGATTGGTGGCAAAGTCGGAGCGTCGCTCTCAATTTGGAGTGGCGAGGCAGAAACGAAGACCCGCAAGCTTACATTACCTTCATACTGCACTGTATACCAGGCAGAACTATTGGCTCTGCGTGAGGCAACAAAAGAGGCAAAACGACACAGGGCAAGAACGTTCGGGATCTACAGCGATTCTATGGCGGCCCTACAAACAATCCAGAACTACAGTTGCCTCCACCCCCTCGCAGTCGAAGCCAGAAATAACATGAGAGAAATGTCTCTCCGGAATAAAGTAGTTTCTCTATTCTGGATCAAGGCTCACGCGGGTCTGGAGGGCAACGAAAGAGCAGACCAGTTAGCAAAAGAGGCCGCCATGAACTCCAAGAAAAGACCGGAGTATGACCTATGCCCGATTTCATTCATCAAGCGGGACATTCGAATGTCAACGCTTGATGAATGGAATCAAAGATACAAGGCAGGGACACAGCGTCAGTCACTAAGCTGTTTTTCCCGGACGCAGTGTCAGCCTATCGAACAGTCCGCAAGTTGAAAACAAACAGCATCACCACACAAATTATGACTGGGCACGGTGGGTTCTCCGCATACTTACATAGATTTAAGTGTAAGGAGGACCCATCTTGCACCTGCGACCCGACCATTGAGGAGACCGCTACGCATGTCCTATTCGAATGCCGAAATACGCCCTTAAAAGATTGGAGTTGGAAATTACTATTAACGAAAAAGTAACCGCTGAAAATGTAAAAATATTATAGAAAGTGACAAGAAGAACAGCTCTTAAAATATTGTGTATATGTAGCAAATGATGTAATAAAAAGTAATAAGACAAGATAAGAAAATATGCTGTTTTAATATAATGTAGTATATTGAAGATTAGCATAAAATAATGTAGATAGATAAATAAGAAAATGAAAACCGCACAATAATCTTAAAAGTAGACAAGTAGAAATAAGCAAAATAACATCTAGATGTAACATGTAAAAGTAAAGTAATAATGTAAAATGTAAATCTAGATCATAAGAACAATTTGATAGACTTGTAACCTGTCAGAATAAAGAAAATCAAGCGTCTCGTGTTAAAACCCTATAACTAATAAAAAGCACAAAGTGAATAGGTATATAGATGGGAGTCCCACCCATAACAGTAAGAAAGACGATGAATGATAGAAAGAACCGTATGAAGCATGAAAGTACGAGAGGTATAAAAGAGAGAACTGGCATGAAAGAGAAAATCGATACACAAAGACTCCACCCACCCTTATGGAGGTAGACAGAAAAAAAAAAAAAAAAAAAAAAAAAAAAAAAAAAAAAAAAAAAAAAAAAAAAAAAAAAAAAACCTAACCTAACCTAACCTAACCTAACCTAACCTAACCTAACCTAACCTAACCTAACCTAACCTAACCTAACCTAACCTAACCTAACCTAACCTAACCTAACCTAACCTAACCTAACCTAACCTAACCTAACCTAACCTAACCTAACCTAACCTAACCTAACCTAACCTAACCTAACCTAACCAAACCTAACCTAACCTAACCTAACCTAACCTAACCTAACCTAACCTAACCTAACCTAACCTAACCTAACCTAACCTAACCTAACCTAACCTAACCTAACCTAACCTAACCTAACCTAACCTAAAACCTAACCTAACCTAAAACCTAACCTAACCTAAAACCTAACCTAACCTAAAACCTAACCTAACCTAAAACCTAACCTAACCTAAAACCTAACCTAACCTAAAACCTAACCTAACCTAAAACCTAACCTAACCTAAAACCTAACCTAACCTAAAACCTAACCTAACCTAAAACCTAACCTAACCTAAAACCTAACCTAACCTAAAACCTAACCTAACCTAAAACCTAACCTAACCTAAAACCTAACCTAACCTAAAACCTAACCTAACCTAAAACCTAACCTAACCTAAAACCTAACCTAACCTAAAACCTAACCTAACCTAAAACCTAACCTAACCTAAAACCTAACCTAACCTAAAACCTAACCTAACCTAAAACCTAACCTAACCTAAAACCTAACCTAACCTAAAACCTAACCTAACCTAAAACCTAACCTAACCTAAAACCTAACCTAACCTAAAACCTAACCTAACCTAAAACCTAACCTAACCTAAAACCTAACCTAACCTAAAACCTAACCTAACCTAAAACCTAACCTAACCTAAACCTAACCTAACCTAAACCTAATTAGATAGGTGAGTATGCAGTATAGACTTTTTAACTTAGCCAGAATTTTAACATGAAAGAATATAAACTACTATAAGCTGACCTCACATCTAGGAACAAAGTGTATGGTAAAGACACCTACCAGAGGTCTAGCTTTTAATTACTAGTATCTCAGAAACGGTAAGAGGTAGCTCAAAAATAATGCCATTTTTGAGCAATTCACACCCTATGGGTGTGAGTTATTCGAGATTTGCTGAAAACGACACCTCGTTTGTCAAAATCTGTCAGTTTGACAGACAACTTTTAAACGGTTTGAGTTAGCTCAAAAATAATGTCATTTTTGAACAATTCACACCTTTGGTGTGAGTTATTCGAGATTAATTAAAAACGACACCTCGTTTGTCAAAATCTGACAGTTTTTTTTAAATTTCACTAACTTGACACTTTCTGTCAAATAAAGTGTGTCATATCATCAATTTCCAACTAATAAATGCATTTTCAATAAAAACAAAAATTGTCAAAAAACTGTCAAATTTACGAAATTTGACAGATTTGACTATCTTAGCACTCATATAGTAAGTTGTACCATCGAATTCAACAATGTCAAAAAACTGTCAAAACTTTACTAATTTGACACTTTCTGTCAAATAAAGTATGTCATATCATCAATTTCTACGTAATAAATGCATTTTCATTAAAAAATAAAAACTGTCAAAAACTGTCATACAAACAATATTATGTCAATTCACATTGTCAAATTCATCATAAAACAGAAATTACAACAAAACAAAGAAAAAAAAATTTTGGTCAGCGCGAGTCGGAAAGGTAGTTTCCCCATACATTTTGAGACTCAGCGCCTGATGAAAGCAACAGGCAATTTTTCCGAACTTTAAAAATCATTATCTCAGAAACGGTAAGAGATAGATAAAAATGGACTTCATTTTTGGGCTGTCGGCACCACGAAGTAGGTGCACGAGTGAAATGCAAAACTCATGGATATGATTTTTTTCAAAATTTTTTGACGACTTTTTTATATGGCCAAAAAATCTAACCCAGGTCTAAATCTTTATTTATTATCCGATTTCGATAAAAAAAAAACCGTTTTCTAGAGAATCAAAAAGTAATAGGTTCAACGCTGGTTCCAGCCAGATAGCGTTGTAACTTTTTTTTTAAAAAAATAAAAACACTTTTTTTTGTATGGCAGCTACCAGAAGGGGGGGGATTCCCACCCCTAAAGGGGGGTCCAGAATTTAGATCCCCTTTAGAAACCCTTATATTCTGAATTTGAGCCAATTCTACCGAAGACGATCCTATAACCTAACCTAACCTAACCTAACCTAACCTAACCTAACCTCTAACGTAACTAACCTACCTAACCTACCTATCCTAACCTAACCTAACCTAACCTAACCTAACCTAACCTAACCTAACCTAACCTAACCTAACCTAACCTACCTAACCTAACCTATCCTAACCTAACCTAACCTAACTAACCTAACCTAACCTAACCTAACCGAACCTAAACCTAACCTACCTAACCTAACCTAACCTAACCTAACCTAACCTAACCTAACCTAACCTAACTAACACCTAACCTAACCTAACCTAACCTACCTAACCTAACCTAACCTAACCTAACCTAACCTAACCTAACCTAACCTAACCTAACCTAACCTAACCAACCTAACCTAACCTAACCTAACCTAACCTACCTAACCTAACCTAACCTAACCTACCTAACCTAACCTAACCTAACCTAACCTAAACCTAACCTAACCTACCTAACCTAACCTAACCTAACCTAACCTAACCTAACCTAACCTAACCTACCTAACCTAACCTAAATCCTACCCTAACCTACTACCTAACCTAACCTAACCTAACCTAACCTAACCTAACCTAACCTACCTAACCTAACCTAACCTAACCTAACCTAACCTAACTAACCTAACCTAACTAACCTAACCTAACCTAACCTAACCTTAACCTAACCTAACCTAACCTAACCTTACCTAACCTAACCTAACCTA
>OY747105.1:765000-853000 GCA_963556455.1 Epiblema foenella
AAGATGGCGGAGACTTATTTTTCTTAAAAATCAATATGGGTGTCATCTTCGAGGTTCCTCGGGGTGCAGATTACAAAAATGACATCCATTTTCAAATCCAAGATGGCGGACATTTATTTTTCTTAATAATCGATATGGGTGTCGTCTTCGAGGTTCCTCGTGGTGCCGATTACGAAAATGGCATGCATTTTCAAATCAAACATGGCGGAGATTTATTTTTCTTAAAAATCAATATGGGTGTCATCTTCGAGGTTCCTCTGGGTGCAGATTACAAAAATGACATCCATTTTCAAATCCAAGATGGCGGACATTTATTTTTCTTAATAATCGATATGGGTGTCGTATTCGAGATTCCTCGTGGTGCCGATTACGAAAATGGCATGCATTTTCAAATCAAAGATGGCGGAGATTTATTTTTCTTAAAAATCAATATGGGTGTCATCTTCGAGGTTCCTCGGGGTGCAGATTACAAAAATGACATTCATTTTCAAATCCAAGATGGCGGACATTTATTTTTCTTAAAAATCGATATGGGTGTCATCTTCGAGGTTCCTCGTGGTGCCGATTACGAAAATGGCATGCATTTTCAAATCAAAGATGGCTGAAATTTATTTTTCTTAAAAATCAATATGGGTGTCATCTTCGAGGTTGCTCGGGGTGCAAATTACAAAAATGACATCCATTTTCAAATCCAAGAAGGCCGACATTTATTTTCTTAAAAATCAATATGGGTGTCATTTTCGAGGTTCCTCTGGGTGCCGATTACGAAAATGATACTCATTTTCAGATCAAGGATGGCGGATATTTATTTTTATAAAAATCAATATGGGTGTCGTCTTCGAGGTTCCTCGTGGTGCCGATTACGAAAATGGCATGCATTTTCAAATCAAAGATGGCGGAGATTTATTTTTCTTAATAATCAATATGGGTGTCATCTTCGAGGTTCCTCGGGGTGCAGATTACAAAAATGACATCCATTTTCAAATCCAAGATGGCGGACATTTATTTTTCTTAATAATCGATATGGGTGTCGTCTTCGAGGTTCCTCGTGGTGCCGGTTACGAAATTGGCATGCATTTTCAAATCAAAGAAGGCGGAGATTTATTTTTCTTAATTATCAATTTGAGTGTCATCTTCGAGGTTGCTCTGGGTACCGATTACGAAAATGACATCCAGTTTCAAATCAAAGATGGCAGACATTTATTTTTCTTAAAAATCAATATGGGTGTCATATTCGAGGTTCCTCGGGGTGCAAATTACAAAAACGACATCCATTTTCAAATCCAAGATGGCGGGCATTTATTTTTCTTAAAAATCGATATGGGTGTCATCTTCGAGGTTCCTCGTGGTGCCGATTACGAAAATGGCATGCATTTTCAAATCAAAGATGGCTGAAATTTATTTTTCTTAAAAATCAATATGGGTGTCATCTTCGAGGTTGCTCGGGGTGCAAATTACAAAAATGACATCCATTTTCAAATCCAAGAAGGCCGACATTTATTTTCTTAAAAATCAATATGGGTGTCATTTTCGAGGTTCCTCTGGGTGCCGATTACGAAAATGATACTCATTTTCAGATCAAGGATGGCGGATATTTATTTTTATAAAATCGATATGGGTGTCGTCTTCGAGGTTCCTCGTGGTGCCGATTACGAAAATGGCATGCATTTTCAAATCAAAGATGGCGGAGATTTATTTTTCTTAAAAATCAATATGGGTGTCATCTTCGAAGTTTCTCGGGGTGCAGATTACAAAAATGACATTCATTTTCAAAACCAAGATGGCGGACATTTATTTTTCTTAAAAATCGATATGGGTGTCGTCTTCGAGGTTCCTCGTGGTGCCGATTACGAAAATGGCATGCATTTTCAATTTTCTTAAAAATCAATATGGGTGTCATATTCGAGGTTCCTCGGGGTGCAAATTACAAAAATGACATCCATTTTCAAATCCAAGATGGCGGGCATTTATTTTTCTTAAAAATCAATATGGGTGTCATTTTCGAGGTTCCTCTGGGTGCCGATTACGAAAATGACACTCATTTTCAAATCAAAGATGGCGGATATTTATTTTTATAAAATCGATATGGGTGTCGTCTTTGAGGTTCCTCGTGGTGCCGATTACGAAAAAGGCATGCATTTTCAAATCAAAGATGGCGGAGATTTATTTTTCTTAAAAATCAATATGGGTGTCATGTTCGAGGTTCCTCGGGGTGCAAATTACAAAAATGACATCCATTTTCAAATCCAAGAAGGCCGACATTAATTTTCTTAAAAATCAATATGGGTGTCATTTTCGAGGTTCCTCTGGGTGCCGATTACGAAAATGATACTCATTTTCAGATCAAGGATGGCGGATATTTATTTTTATAAAATCGATATGGGTGTCGTCTTCGAGGTTCCTCGTGGTGCCGATTACGAAAATGGCATGCATTTTCAAATCAAAGATGGCGGAGATTTATTTTTCTTAAAAATCAATATGGGTGTCATCTTCGAAGTTTCTCGGGGTGCAGATTACAAAAATGACATTCATTTTCAAAACCAAGATGGCGGACATTTATTTTTCTTAAAAATCGATATGGGTGTCGTCTTCGAGGTTCCTCGTGGTGCCGATTACGAAAATGGCATGCATTTTCAATTTTCTTAAAAATCAATATGGGTGTCATAATCGAGGTTCCTCGGGGTGCAAATTACAAAAATGACATCCATTTTCAAATCCAAGATGGCGGGCATTTATTTTTCTTAAAAATCAATATGGGTGTCATTTTCGAGGTTCCTCTGGGTGCCGATTACGAAAATGACACTCATTTTCAAATCAAAGATGGCGGATATTTATTTTTATAAAATCGATATGGGTGTCGTCTTTGAGGTTCCTCGTGGTGCCGATTACGAAAAAGGCATGCATTTTCAAATCAAAGATGGCGGAGATTTATTTTTCTTAAAAATCAATATGGGTGTCATGTTCGAGGTTCCTCGGGGTGCAAATTACAAAAATGACATCCATTTTCAAATCCAAGAAGGCCGACATTAATTTTCTTAAAAATCAATATGGGTGTCATTTTCGAGGTTCCTCTGGGTGCCGATTACGAAAATGGCATCCAATACATATCTGCATGAAGGTCAAACTGAGAACCTTCTTTTTTGTAGACGGTTAAAAATTACTTTTAGTACGCGGGCGAAGCCGCGGGCAAAAGCTAGTAAAACATAAAATGAATGCTACGTCATACAAAGCTGAATGTAGAATAAGCTGGCAATTACTCCACCGACAAGAGCCAAGCTCTTAAATATTATGATGATCGTTTTTAAGATTTACTTTATATTTGAACTAGCGACCCGCCCCGGCTTCACACGGGTGCAATGCTGATGCATGTATTATACATATAAACCTTCCCCTTGAGTCACTCTATCTATTAAAAAAAACTGCATCAAAATCCGTTGCGTAGTTGTAAAGATTTAAGCATACATAGGGATATAGGGACATAGGGACAGAGAATAGTAGATTGTGTCTCAAGGGAGCAAAATGATATATTTACGGCGAGGGCGGTATATTGAATCCTGAGTGAAGCGAAAGATTCTACAATAGAATCCTGAGCGTAGCGAGGGGTTCTAAAGTAGAATCTTGAGCGTAGCGAGGGATTCAAGTGTTTACGCCCAAGACGGAAATAATTTTGCTACCGTGTGACACATACTGCTTTTCACACCGTCTATGAGGCTCGCTGCTAAAAACATGAAATATCTTACAAATGATTTTACTACAGAGTGTCACTTACTGCTTTTCACACCTTCTATGAGGAAAAGAGTTATTGTTGCCCTCAAATGAGGGAAGAAAAGTACATCTTTGATCCCTCAATCTAGGGCAACAATAACTCTTTTCTGAATAGCAGGTGTGAAAAGTGACTTTGTTTTATACTATGTAGTGATTTGAATTCCACAGTTACATCTATGAATGTTCAAAATCATAGATGTACTGCCACATTTGACATCTGTCAGTTGTCAAGTTGATGTTTATTTTTTTTCGCAGCGGACCAAGGTACGATCCTATTAATGCCTCCAAACGTCTATGTCAAAGATCTTTGAAGCCCTTAAAAGAAGGAAACACTCTAAATCGAACAAAAAAAAGATTATCAAATAAACTGTTTCTCACGCCCTCTGGCAGGACCCTCCGTGAAACAGCTTTGCACCCTGACTCCAGTGCGTATATCAGCAGCCGGTCATCTGATAAGACGTGCAGTAAACGGGGTTCACACTTACTATGTAGCTTTATTGAGATAGGAGATATTTTAGGACACTCTAAAGGGGGCACTTTGATAAATAACGTGGAGCTGGAAAGTGTCCAGAAATAATTAAGTGTTTCCAGACATACGTATTTGAATCTTTTTTTGAACCTGACTGTGGCTTTATAGGCCGGGCCTAATAAAGCGATAGGAGTGCGCGGTTGGAGAGTAGCCTGGGGAAAATCCAGGGGAAAACCTCCGGCACGCGTGTGGTTTGGAACACTGGAATACTCTAAGAGTTTGCGCTCCAGTGAGATTGGTTGAGCGGTTTCAACCGAATTTGAGGTGTGAGTGGAATTTGAATTTATTCTGTGCATGAATGATGGGTGTTGACTGAAATGAACGATGGGTGAAAAGTGAACAGTGCCTTTACCATGAGTTTACATGACCGTACTCGCTGGCGACTGCGTAATTTGTATGGGAAAAAGTAGAGCGCCTCTGGCGGTTACGCAATAGAATTAAGAATCGGGATACTAAATCGTTTACGCAGTCGCTAGCGAGTACGGTCATGCAAACTCATGGTAAAGGCACTGAACTACATATTAATAGTTGAATTTTTCAGATTATTTATTATGGCGGTGATGAGTTTGCAAAATGAGAATATTATGGTCACTTACCAACGTGATTTTGGAGCTTATATGGTTCGCACGGCTGCAATGCTGATGCATGTATTATACATATAAACCTTCCCCTTGAGTCACTCTATCTATTAAAAGAAACCACATCAAAATCCGTTGCGTAATTTTAAAGATTTAAGCATACATAGGGATATAGGGACATAGGGACAGAGAAAGCGACTTTGTTTTATACTATGTAGTGATTCGAATCGGTCTGATTCTTGGCAAGTTCACCTGCCATCTAGTTATTAGTTCGAACTTATAAAAATATACTTATTTATTTAAACTTGATTGCACTGAATACATAAATTTTACAAATAGCGGTCTTAATGCCAAATGGCATTCTCTACCAGCCAACCATTGGGCTAAACAGATATTTTATAAAAAGTGCAAAGAAAAAAGTATGAAAATGTATATCAGAATATCTACAAGTACACTACATATAAACATAATAAATAAAAAGGATCGTCATGAATATATTAATATTTTTGGTACTCTAAACACGGATAACAAGGAATTAAATATCAATATCTCGTAATGATCGTCAAAGTAAATATTAAAGCAAGAATTAAATTAAATCAATAATATTAAATTAAATTAAACAATGTCAACTATATTTAATTTCCATGTATTCGCTAATGGAATATAACGGGGTTTCTAATAAAAAGTTTCTCAGTTGACGTTTGAATGTTTCGTCAGATGATTCAGTTCTTAATTTGGCGGGTAGGCGCTCGTAATAGGTTGGTCCAATTACCCGTGGGTTATTGGCTGAGAGTGCCATGCGACGCGGTACTGTCCTAAGTCTCCCGGTGGATCGGATCTGCTTCCCCGTGACTTCAACAAGTACAGGGAGTAGTGTGTCATGATGCCGAGGATTTTAAATAGATCTTTACACGGATTTTACTCCCGCTAAATTGACGGGGACTTACCAGATCAAGACCAACTTAAACAGAAAGATTGTTTTTATAGAATACAAAGACTTATTGTCTACACTAAAACCTTCACGAATGATAACATTTTGTACAAGGTTACTAGTGAGGTAAGGCACCGAAAGATCTGGCCAAACAACAAACGTAGACATCATTATCGATTCCAATACGACTAGTGACTAGTATATAGTACAGGGTAAAACCCAAGAAAGAACTATTTCTTAAACCCATTCGATGCCATTCATCCCCTGTCCGTCGTAGCCGAGGGTCCCCCAGAGATGTCCTAAACGTTTCAAATATTTGCTGTTTATCGTGTAGTCCGGGGACAGTTTGAGAAATTCAAGTTATATGATACAAAACGAAGGCGGAACTTATGCTTATATCGAGGACGATTCAAATAGAGTAGACTTCACTGGTGTAAAGTTGCAGTGGGAAAATTAAATTAGGGATGTTGAAATATGGGAAAGTTAGAATATTGGTAATGGACAGGACAGAATCGACTTCTCATCTAATGAAGTACATTATTTACTTTAGATTTAATTGAAATATTGGATTTTAGACAATTCGATAAAAAAATATAGTGGAAATACAGCTAGCCTTATAGGCATTACAATATTGGGAATGGACCGGACAGGATCAATTTTTCATCTAGTGAAGTACATTATTTACTCTCGATGTTCTTCTTTAATTGAAATATTGGATTTTAAATAATTCGATAAAAAAATATAGTGGAATTACAGCTATCCTTATAAGGCATTACAATATTGGTAATGGACCGGACAAAATCAATTTTTCATCTAGTGAAGTACATTATTATTTACTCTAGATGTACTTCTTTAATTAAAATATTGGATTTTAGATAATTCTATAAAAAAATATAGTGGAAATACAGCTAGCCTTATAGGCATTACAATATTGGTAATGGACCGGATAGAATCAATTTTTCATCTAGTGAAGTACATTATTATTTACTCTAGATGTTCTTCTTTAATTGAAATATTGTATTTTAAATAATTCGATAAAAAAATATAGTGGAAATACAGCTAGCCTTATAGACATTACAATATTGGTAATGGACCAGACTGAATCAATTTTTGATCAAGTGAATTACATTATTTACTTTAGATGTTCTTCTTTAATTGAAATATTGGATTTTAGATAATTCGATAAAAAAATATAGTGGAAATACAGCTAGGCACGCTGTCCTCAATGCAAGGCCATTTGGGGCAAAACTTATAAATACAACAATTTTTAAGCTTCGTTGTATTAAATTTTAATGCTTAGTTTTTTTTATCTTTTGGCCACGTACCTAATGTAAAACTTCTTAATGAAATGTTTCGTGCTAGTGAAGTTTTGAATACCAGTTCGTATGTTTGGACTAAACCTACTAGAATAGTTTATCATAGGTTTGATTCTTAAACCAAAACAAAACACGGAATCAGGGTGTCTAGTAAATTGACGCAGGGAAATAAACCCTACCCTTGCGATATCCGCTCGTCTTAGCCTCGCAGTTAATTCTCAAGAGATAGCGTTGTTTCAGTGAGTTTAGGATGACCAAATAACATTTTTATACAAAAAATATTATTTGAATAAGAACTGCGTGCTTCTTAGAATGGGAATTTCACATTTTATTACCCGTCCTCTGTCGGCGAAAAAAGTAAATAATAGCATTTATTTTATTATGAGCCCGGAGATCTACGGAACCGATTGGGTCACTCTACTTTTTCATGACCAGTTTTCTATTACAAAAAAATGATATGAATTATTGTAAAAAAAATAGTATTTCGAAATAGTACAGTCACCATCAAATATATCTGTACTATTCAGGGTGCTCAAAAATATCTGAACATGCACTTCAACGCCTTGACAATAGAGTCTTGTTCAGATATTTATGAGCACCTTGTTTGCTCCAATATATCTGATGGTGACTGTACCTGAACCTAATAAAAGGAATTTATAGGTAAAATACTTAAATATTAACATATTGCTGTAGAAGGTGGGTAGGGTAATACGGTGGTAAAAACTATTTTTCCATACAAATGGTGAAGCATACAAGAGCCATTAAGTTACTCGATTTATGGATATTTGCTGTGGTATTTTAATTACCAGAACTATCGGAAGTGATACTGCAATTAAACTTGTTTCTAAATAATAATAAAAAAATATGAAGTGAAGGCCAAGGCTTCCAACATCTGCATTTTAAAAACAAGTGTCTGAAAATTGTGTACATGACAAGTAGAATAGCCCGATTAACAATGCCCTTTCTATATACCTGTCTTTATGTAAAATATAAGAAAAATCATCACCATTCCTACAACTTTTCCTTTATGTAATAGCCACGAACCTTCTTATGTTTTATTTTGTACGAAACTATAGGTCTGTTCTCTTTTTTATTTTTTTTTTGTTTCATAAAACTATGTATGACTGTTTGTTTCTGAATAAATAGAAGGAAAAAAAAACTAGAGGAAAAGTTTCTCAACTAGAGACAAACGCAGAACCCACTTACTTTGATCAGGTTTTGCGTTAAAAAAGTCTGTATTAATAATGGCCGGTTTTTTTTTCAAATGTAATAAAGGTCATATGTTTTGCGTTCCTAACACGTCGTCTACCGGTCCCTGGGATCCCCGGGATCATTATAAAATAATGCTATTGTTCATTATTTGACGACCGCTTTAGCCTAGTTGGTAGTGACCCTGCCTTGGAAGCTGGAGGTCCCGGGTTCGAATCCCGGTCAGGGCATTTATTTGTGTGATGAACACGAATGTTTGTTCCCGAGTATTGGATGTTTTCTATGTATTTAAGTATCTATTTATCTATATAAGTATTTCTATCGTCACTTGGTACCCATAGTACAAGCTTTGCTTAGTTTGGGCTAGGTTGATTTGTGTACGATTGTCCAAAATTTTTTTTTTAAATAATTTTATTGTTTATTTTTTTCGCCGGTAGACGACGGCTTTAAAATAAAAAAATTACAACTTCTCGTGGATTGTACCACACACGAATCTTAATACCTGACCGGCGTCCACCCGGCTCAGTCGTCGGCTTAAGCAAATACGTTGACGGAGGGCACGTTGCCAACCCAGTAACAAAAGATGTATATACCGTCAAATTTGGAAGTCACATACGCTCCTTCAAACTAATGAAAAGAGAGCCCACTTTAATTGGGCACCTTACTTTAAAAACTGACCGGAGGGTTTTGATGTAACTACGTAATTTATCTATGCGAAGGGCTGATGGCGTTTCTGACTTGAAAAAGTTTTGAATAAATAATAATAAATATTAGAGGACAATCTTACACAAATCGAACTAGCCCCACAGTAAGCTCAAGAAGGCTTGTGTTATGGGTACTAGACGACGATATATTTAATAGATATAAATACTTAAATACATAGAAAACATCTAAGACTCAGAAACAAATATTCATGCTCATCACACAAATATTTGCCCTGACCGGGATTCGAACCCAGGACCGTCAGCTTCACAGGCAGGTGCACTACCCACTAGGCTAAACCGGACGTCAAAAAAAAAAAAAAGGAAAAATTTAAAAATTAAGGCACCGAGCAGGATTCGAACCTGCGACCTCCTTTGTATAAAAATAGTTTACGTTAGCAGCGGTACTGCTTAATACGAAGGAATGGTTGATGAATTTGGGACTGGGTAGCGATTGCACCTATAGCTCAGTTGGCTAGAGCGACTGGCCGCGAGTACCGGGAGGGCGCAGGTTCGAATCCTGCTCGGTGCCTAAAAATTTTTAAATTTTACCCTCATTCTAAATTTGGGTATGGGATAGCGCATCATAACTGACGATTCTCAATATGATTTGAGACGTTAGTGCCGTTAATGAAGCATGAGTCTTCTGGTAGATGTCGCTATACGCCTCCCTTAAGGCGTTTGTATAAAAAAAATGAAAAACTTTGGTTGATAGGAATGAAGAATGTATTGATGTTAAGAGGCCTCATCAAACTTCCTGAAATGGATGGTTTAAATTCATTGAAAACATCAAAGACACAGGAATACATATTTTTATTCATCACGCAAATAAATTCCCTGACCAGGATTCGAAACGGTAGGGTCAAGGCTAAAGTGGTAGTCACTGGGGACATACTTGCGAAAAATGCAGACTTCGTCAAATATACCTGTATGCTAAGGTGCCCAAAAATGTTTACCGTGCACAGTTCATGGGTGCATGGAATATATGAGATACACAGTCCGAAGTGATGGCCCACCCACCTCGTGCCCATAGACATAGGTCACGAGACTAGGGGAAAAGCGGGATGTCACGGTGGCATGGGTGCCAGGGCATCAAGGAGTAACGGGGAATGAGAGAGCAGACGAGCTGGCGAGAGAGGGGGCGGAACGGGAACTGATGGGTCCTGAACCGGCCCTTCCCTACTCAGCAGAGGTAACAAAGGGAGTTATAGAGAGATTGGCCCTAAGGGAGGCAGACAGAGGATGGAAGGAGGAAACCGCATATAGGCAAGCCAGGATGATGCTAGAAGGTATAGATCACAGGAGAACAAGGTATCTGCTTAAGCTGGGTAAGAGCAATCTGAGATTGTTGACCGGAATCATCACCGGTCACAACACTCTTAATAGGCACTTAACGGTTATAGGTGTAGGAGATGATGCCTCCTGCCCTCACTGTAGGGAGGAAAAAACTAGTAAACATTTATTAGCAGAGTGTAGTATGTACGCAGCAACGCGTTATAATATATTCGGTAGAGATGTGTTGGAGGAGGGAGGATTGAGGGATGTCGACCTTAAATATGTCCTTCTGTTCTGCAGGAGAACGGGAAGATTGGAAGGAGCAAATGTGGGAGCGCCGCCGGGACAATCACCTCGAGCTCAAACTCTGGGGAAATGGGCTGAATGATCCTGAACAAAGATCGACAGCCCGCCTGTTTCCGGCCAGGCGTCCCTACACTACATCTACATCTAGGTCACGAGACTGCGTCAGGAAGCGCATCAAAGTTTCGTTAGATCATTTTAATCGTATCTGACTTTGCTGGTGTCATTGCGTGACAGGGTGTTGTGAAGTTCCCCCCCAATTTGATACTCTGAATTTATCAAACCTACATTTTAACACTTTCACTAACACGACTTTTCAAAATATCCCAAATCGCTTACCGTGGAGCATTAAATTCGACAACTGTTCCGGAAAACCCTTCAAATTCACACGTCCGACTTATAAAAGTTTTCTAATTCGACGTCCCCACATTCCTTGGGGGCCGGTGACATATGGTCATGCACTGCCCGGATTCCGCGGACAATGATTTATAGAAGACGTAGTTATGGAGACGGTTGGCTTTTGTTTTCGTAATGGAAGGGAACTTGTGAGAGTTAGTTTAAGAGCGCTTTAATAAAATGTAACAGGCCCACTAGCGCCACTCGTAAATAAGTGTAATTATTTAAATTTAACGACATATAACTAAAAAAGGGGGCCGCTACGTACTGTAGTTTGTATTTAAGTACTTTTTGAATCCATCAAACTAGTTTTTACGTTGCTAGATTCGTCTCTCTACGAGTTCAAAATTGAAACGGCCGTTTTAACTTTGGACGCATAGATTGACGAATCCATAAAAATCCATAAAATGTAACAGGCCCACCAGGGCCTGTTACATTTTATTAAAGCGCTCTTAAACTGTTTTTTGATGATAATTAAAGCGAAGTACTTGGAAGTGAAATGATAATTCATATATTTGTTGATAAATGTACGTTTTTTGAACCCGAAAAGAGCACATAAATGTATTTCGACGGAGGTCTTCACATGCCGGGGACGATTTCGAGACTGATCGAATGAAGCAGTTGATCGTTTTAATAACGTGGCAGATTTTTCTCCTATAACTTTGGCAGATGCGTAATTATATCAATGGCGTCTCCATTAATAAATAAATAAATAAATAAATATTAGAGGACAATCTTACACAAATCGAACTAGCCCCACAGTAAGCTCAAGAAGGCTTGTGTTATGGGTACTATACGACGATATATTTAATAGATATAAATACTTAAATACATAGAAAACATCCAAGACTCAGAAACAAATATTCATGCTCATCACACAAATATTTGCCCTGACCGGGATTCGAACCCAGGACCGTCAGCTTCACAGGCAGGTGCACTACCCACTAGGCTAAACCGGTCGTCAAAACATCCATTCCAGTCCATTGCAGTCTTAAACGCTCTAAACTGAAAAAGTATGCAGCCCCTGCACTTTCAAAGGAGCGCATCCTCTGAAGCTTGGCATTACTTATACCAGGAATACAACACTCCGAGTGAACGTCGTTTTTTTTAACCTGACTGGATTTATAGTCCGGGCCCAATAAAGCTATAGGAGTGCGCGGTTGGAGAGTAGCCTGGGGAAATTCAGGGGAAAACCTACGACACAACAATGCAGGCGGTTTAAGAGACCTTATCAGTTAAAAAACGCTATACTATTTACACCATTTTCTGTTTGAGTTGACACGTATCTTGACATTTTCTCAATGTTACTATCTAGAACAGGACAATTGCGATCTTATGTCATAAATTTTAAATGTATTTTTTGGATTTTTCATTAAGAAATATAGTTTCAAACATCACTCCAAATCGATCATTTTCGAGCCAAAATCTTGTTTTTTCCGCTTAAATTCTACTACACACAATAAAATCAAAAAATGGCTATGTTACTATCTAAAACTTTAATAAAATCATCGTAGCCTTTAATAATTTTACTGGTGTTATCAATACTTTTGTCATAATTTGCAATCAATATATTTTAAGACTTACAAGGCCTCTTAAGACACTGGAATACTCGGTTTAAACTGTAGCTAAGCTGTAATTGAGGGGTAAGACACGCGAATTTCGATATGGAGGTCGCGAGTTCGAATGCCGGCTACCCCTGGGTTTTACAAAGTACGAAATATCTGCCTGTGGCTTTGTAGGCTTACACAACACAGGCCTCAAGGTTCGACTGTCACTACATGCCATTATTGCGTAGTACTCAGAGATAGCCCTTCGTTGAACGCAAGACGACCGCAGCCATTAGGCCGGCCGCAGACGGCGCGGTAATGGGCTGCGAACGAGCGACAGTTTGCGCCCGTGGGGTCCCTCTTACTAATGGTACTACTCCACGGTACTAGTTTTCAATTTAATTCTGTTTAATTTTAAAATGTTCTATAAACACAAATTATGCTAATAATTGTAATAAACTGAGGTAATATGTTATTATTTAAGTTTTGGCAGCCAAGGGCCACATAGTAAGTAACAAAATTGTCGAGGACCACATGTGATAATATGTAATTTGTGACTCTATCAGACAAAAGGTACCAACCACATTGTCGGTTGCCAACAAGGAAGCTCGCGGGCCGCAAGTAAGGGCTTCGCGGGCCGCAAGTAAGGGCTTCGCGGGCCGCAAGTAAGGGCTTCGCGGGCCGCAAGTAAGGGCTTCGCGGGCCGCAAGTAAGGGCTTCGCGGGCCGCAAGTAAGGGCTTCGCGGGCCGCAAGTAAGGGCTTCGCGGGCCGCCTGTTCCGACCGCTATTTTAGACAATAACAGAGCCCTTTTAGCATTTTTTGTGTAGTAGAATTTAAGCGAAAAAAAAATGGTTGTAGCTTGAGTGATGTTTCAAACAAAATTGCCTTGAAAGCTTCAAAAAATACTGTAATACGTAAAATATGATATATTAAAATAGGTAACAATCTTAAGCCTAGACAAACAAGCGACCATAAGTTATACTGGACCCAAAGGTAACCACACACTTGCTGCTTTTTGTTTTTAATTCAGTTCAGCCATTTATTCATAAAATGTTACATTTTACGTGTCAAATGTTAAGAAATATGAATACATTTAGTGTTAAATTAAATTATAATATAATACAGGTTATCAATCAAGGCTGGGTAAGCGAGCCGATTACATTTTGATAGTTAAAACCTACTCAGCTAGGCTAGGTTTAGTGAACCAGCGACAAGACTCCTCGTAGCTCGATTCCACTCACACCTTAGATTCTATTGAAACCGCTCAACCAATCTCACTGGAGAGCAAAGTCTTAGAGTATTAAAGTGTTCCAAACCACACGCGTAGTCGTGTCGGAGGTTTTCCTCTGAATTTTCCCCAGGCTACTCTCCAACCGCGCACTCCTATCGCTTTATTGGGCTCGGCCTATAAAACCACAATCAGGTTCAAAAAAAAACCGCGCGAGAATCAGATCCTCTCTGTCTCTCCTTGATTCCTCGCTTTCTCTGTTAGGCTGCTCCGAATATGAGCGAGATGACAACCCTCTGTGCCCTACCCCTTTAAATGCATCACAAGATGCCACACATTAGGCCGACCGTAACTGGCTCGGAAACAAGGTTACAAACTAGCAGTTACCCGTTTTATTGGCTGCTTTATTGAGTTTCAAAGTCGGGTTACAAGCAAAAGTCACTAAATAACAAATACCTACTTAAAATGAAGCTCGTATATCGTGTCGTACTTAAGGACATTTTGCTGATAAACTGTTTTTATTATAAATTGTGTGATTAATTATTTTTTGACATTTGTTTACAATTGTGTAATTACATTCGAATTAACCATTTATTTAATTGCCACCATATTCAGATCATAAACATAAACACACATATTCAGTGGGTGGTGCACAAATAAAAACTAGGTATTGTAATATATAAGTAAAACTAAAAGATAAAAATGAATGATATTTGAGTTTCTTAGATTACTTAACTGTAAATATTTGTGTTTTTTAATATCTTGGCGTGATCAGAATGGAACTAATATTAACAGTTTTTCCACCACATTGGAACAGACAATTGAGTTTTATTAGTAGATTTTGCACTGGTATCAAAGATCTGTGTGATAGATGTAGATGTAAACTTAATGGTCAATGTGTGTTCACTAGCTCAAAATCATAACGGCAGAAGCAAATAATTGCTAGAAAGAACGAGAAATACCCCCCTGATGCACTAGCAATACTAAGTATGGGCAAGCTTCGGTTTGAAGATGTTTTATTTCTCATTAAAAACAAATTGTCACTTACATGAGACTTAATTTTAAAGGTTTACAACTTGTGTATTCTAACATAAAGTTATTACTCTGACAAACTACTTGTACTCACAGTTAAGGGATACAATACGATGTAAGTACGTTCTTAATTTTAGTTGCGTAAGCTTATGGAGAAAGCCCAATTATGCGAATCGACAAGCCACGAAAGTGCATCTTCGCGCCATAAGTAGAGCCGTCCCGACCTCATAAATAAGATGAACAGCTATTTGATTATGTAATGTGTCAAACTTCCATCAGGTAGAAGTTAGGGTCCTGGCAGAATATCAGCGATGTGGCTACCTGCCGCATCATTATGCTGAGCCAGCGCCCATTCTCTGCCACAACACATGGCTCATATTGTATCACTTTTAGTTTATTTGCTTTCTATTTTTTTCTGTGATTAATAATCATAGTCCTTAAGGTGCATGTTTGGTTTCTTGTGTAGTGTTTATCTATCTAACCAATAATATTATTGAATTCATTACGTTTATCTCACGAACGCGTATGCGCCGTGGTAGTGTGAACTTCACATGCACATTATCTATCTGTGCGTCAGCGTAGGAACTATGTGTTGACATTGTCTATATTTTTGTATATGCCACAACTACGTATATATCTCCTGATAACTCGCGTTTGTGAGATAAAAGTACTATAACATAGTTACTATACTCACGTATGGTATTATTTATTGGGGTGATAGTATAATTACCGTATTTCTAAGGTTCACAATAAAATTATGTATAAAAGCGCTTTCATTGCCGCCATGCGAGTTTCTAACAACTTGCCTGCGGATATAAAGTCATTAGAAGGTAAATAGTTCAAAGGTTTCCTGACACGCTTATCAATAAGGCTTTTTATTGAATGAATGAATTTTACACAAATGTACATTAAACTACTGCATGTCATACAATTCATTTTGTCCTTTATATTGTACGTCAATGACGGATAAACTGTTAAGTCTAAATTTGGGTTGCACGAAACCGTCTCTAATCGTAAGTGGTGTTCGTTAAAATCTGATTGTATGGAAAGTTTGACAAGTTTCTATGGGATGACAGCTGCCGGCGCCATATTTGACGATGACCGGCCTGTGATCGTATGTTGGTGCGACCGACCCTAAATGTCTTCTAAGATCTTTGTACACATTTCAACAATAAACTTTATTTTATTCTATTCTATTATACGTAGTCACTCTGCTTGCAAAAAAAACCTATGAATACATACTTGTACATTGTACAAGTATTCTTCACTATAAGCCTGAGCGATATTTCCAATGTCTTTAAATCTCGAAACGGCAAACACAAGATTGCAGAGTAAACAGTCGGCCCCAACTAAAAGGTTTGCCCGTCTGATTGGGCCGCTAAGGCAAATATGGCCAATACACAATATTTTAAGACAGCTTTGAATAGAAAGCAGGAGAGTGACTCTGGGATTATAAATAGTAGATTGCATGACAAAATCAAAAAATCAAATCAAAACATTTATTCTGCAAATAGGCCTCAAGGGCACTTTTGGGTTATTATTTCGAGAGGTTCAATTGTGTTCAGACTCAAATTTTCAGTTATAAAATTAGAAATATATCGTTTATTGTTTTTAAGTTGCTTAGGATATTATCATTGAAACTTGTGGTAAATACATTTTATTCTATTTTATCTTTTTTTCCACAATAACTTAAATTTTCTGCACAAAAGTCAGTTACGTGGTCAGGTTCGGATTATCCCTGACTACTTTGTAGTATTGTAAAAAATACAAGGTATAGAAAAACTTGCTGTTTAAAACATGGATTGAATGTTCATAATATGATATACCATGCATGCAAACATAAAAAAATTAGGACATTGATAAGACTATTTTTTTCTACATTTCCCGTTGTTCCAAAATACACCATCATTTTCGTGGCCACACTTATTAAGTAATATTTTAAACAAAAAAAGAGGTCAAACCTCCTGTAAATCCTTTTTTAACTAAAAGCAACTTTGAAAATAAGACTGCGTCAATATGACGTATAATGTTTATCGTAAGCCATAATTATTTATCTATAATTAATGTAATAAAGGTTCAAGTTAGATTTGCGTCAAAGATCGAGCGTCATTTTCGTTACGGTTGCGATTTGGTGAGTATTGAGTAAATAAATATAATGTTTTACTGGTGCTGTGTCATTTGCAATTAAGTTATTTAATATTGATTTCATTTGTTTCAAGCCTATAGGATATTTACTGTAGAGCCGCGAAAGTAAGAACTTTTCAATTTCGTGGTCATCATTTTCGTGGTGCTATGGGCCACGAAACTGATTAAAGACCACGAAAAAGATGATTTTCCCTACAAGTAGAAAAAATACAGATTACTTTTTATAGAATTTTCTGCTTTTTACAGTGTAATCGTTTATGCCGTTATGCCGTCTTTTCGTTTTGCCGTTTTTTTTGCTCCAGGTGTGGTTATAGGAATTATGACCAGTGCGACGCCAATTTTGTTAACTGGCGAGAGGTTCAAGAATTATTTTGCCCTGAATGTACGTGTGAAATGTATATATCTAAATATTAAAAAAAAACTTCGTCATTTAGAGGAATATTTTGTTGTGTTGTTTCGTTGTAACATAATTTCGTTCGGGTCTACCGTAGACCTGCACGGGAATATATATATATATATATATAGAAGGTATTGAAAGCTGTTTTTGTTTGTGAGTTGAAGTTATTAATCTTATTTCAATTAAATAATTTCTAGATAGTATTTAAAAGGTTACAAAAATGACAATTTGAAGTCGTAATTTTCGTGGTCAAGTTTTAAATATTTTTTTATATAGATATCGATTGTCTATTTCTGTTGATACCTGATTAATTAAATAATGCTTGTTCGTTTTCTCATTATGATCGGATTTTCATTCAAATAGTACAATTATAAGATTTTAAAATAAACAAAATGTTCTTTTTCGTGGTCTCGGTGCTCATTTTTGTTACCATTAAAATTGGATTTTTGCTTTTTTTAACCAAAATAAACTTTATCGATCTCTTATAATATAAAGCATCTTATCGGTACATATCCTTATGTTCAAAATAAAACAGACCACATCAAAATGTGTGTTTTTATTTCTGTAACATTTATCTTACACCTCAAATAATTACCCTTTTACAAGTCAAAATCTATCTAGGTACATCAAATAAAAATAATACAATAATCAAAGTATCATTAATTAAATGTAGTGTTACATGTCAAAAATAAGACTAAGAAACTAATAACAATCGAGATTTGTTAGAGATGTATAAGGTCTCTAAGCGTCAAGATAAAAGGTAATAAAGTAGGTACACTAATCATAATAAAATATTTTGAGCAATATCTATATCACGTCAACATGAAAATAATAAAATCTAATAAATAAATATCCTCAGAGATGTATAAGGTCTCTGAGCGTCAGTCTAAACAAGGGTCTAAAGTCAGCCATATTACCACGAGATACTTATTTTTCCGTACGAAATAGTTCGAGGGGTAATATGGCTTTTAGACCAAAGTTATACACTCTACTTTTCACTTCGAGAGAAAAAATAAACAAAGGTTAACCACCCAAAATTAACAACAAATTCCACGGCGAACTTATATATAATTTAGCAAAATGTTTTTTTTTCAAAACTGCTTTGACACACGGAACATAGACACCGCGGTTCGCGCGCAACATTCACGCGCAAAAAAGCTAACTCGCCTTCCATAGAGCGCTTCAAAGCGTTGCTGGAACGAATTAATCACTTTTTTCATTATTGTGAAATAGGGATTACTACAAACTTAATCTTTAGACTCTTTAGAGAAATGAATTCTGTTTCATGATTGGTCGATTTTAAAGCTGTATTCTGGTTGGTTAATACCCATTGTTTAAAGAGTTAAATTAGTGTTTTGTAAGTGGTGGATTTAATACATGAATTATTTTGATTACTCAAAATTGAATGTTTTGTAAATCATAAATATGTATTCATATTTTCTCTAGGGGTTAAATACTACTTTAGCCCCGCTTGACAAGTCTAATATGACACACTTTTCGAGCATGAGAAATGAAAAGATTATTATTACTTAAGTTTGACATTCGTTGTTTCTGAATTCTATGAACAATATTTTTCCATTTAAACGTCTAATAAAGAAATGTGCTCGGGCAATAACTACTTATTATCCTTTTTTTATAATGTCTGCTTTCCAACTAATCCTCGCCACTTAATTCGGATTTAGAAGCAAGTAGCAAATAACCTGTCAATCATTTTTAAACCTTAAAACCACATACTTAGCATAAAATACTAAATAGCCTTCGCCTCAAACCGCACACCCAACTTCAAAAGAAACCACGTATATATTAATCCAAAGAGCCATATGTCTTTTTAACAGAAAACACAGGCTTGTATTTGTCTTCAACCGCAAGGGTACAGCGAGCAACAAATGAGCGCATTTGGCCCATTTGTCGAGGGGAGGTAATTGATTCCCTCGCTTTTTTGCTGACCGTAAGTCCTGTGAAAACCGCATTTGTGGTTTTTTACGTTGTTAACTTCGCTCCGTTTTTTGTTGACCTTTCACTAACTAATGATGTTTTAATTAAAGAAGTTGAGTTTACGTTGTGGATTATTGCGGTTGATAATGCTTTGTTCCTACCGCAGTTTTGACATTTATGTCAGTGATAAGATAAAATGAAATACCTAATAATTACGGAAATACAATAAATGAACATTTATGTTCTCGTTTTTTTTAATTTACTTTAAACGGGACCAAAACAAAAGAAAGAAAAGAAAGAAAATACGTTTATTTAACGTCACAAATTACAAATTTAAAAAACGAAGCAAATTAATTTAAAAAAATGAAGACGTTAAAAAGGATCCCCATTCAGCATGAAGCCACGGAAAACTAAGATAAGTAGCGACACAGATGTAAACGACAGATATATTTTACATAAAACAATGAAGGAAATTAACAAGTATCTATCTACATACTAATGGCTCTGTGAGCTGTAGACCTCGTGAGTTTTTTTGTCATTTCCAAAATCTGACATTATGAAAAAGATCAATTGTGAATATCGAACCTGCTAACAAAATTTCACGAGAAGCGGTTGAAAAATGCGACATGTAGAGGACAACAAACCGAATATCGGACGCAGAAAATTGAAAATTTCCAAAAACTGACTCGACAAAAAATTTTTTATAATTACCGGACCTGCTCACATAATTTCACGAGAATCGTTTGTGAAATGCGACCTGTAGAGGAGAACAAACCGAAATTCGCCCGCAGAAACTTACAAAATCATTGATAAAAAAATTGATTTTGGTTACAAAAACCGTCTCGACAAAAAAAAATCTATATAGAATCGGTTGAGAATTCCGACCTGTAGATGAGAACAAACGGAAATCCGGAAATCCGGACATACGAAAGCATTTTTGTTGAAGCTGAAGCAGAGATCTTCGTTTCACTCGGTCAATAAAACCGCATGTCGCAAATGTCTGGCTGTTAAGACTTCCCCGCTTATTCATGAACGTCTATTAAACCTATATCAGTTAACTAGCCGCTAAAGTTCGTTTGTCCTTATTTGTCACTTCAACATTTACGTTTGTGAGAAAGGGACAAAGAACATTTTAGTTAGGTTAGGAGAAGGTAGGCAGAGGTTTGTTAAGTTTTATGAATAAGGGGGTTAAAATGGAACTACAATATCTCAAGGACCCGTAAATTAATTAACATCCGGTCTCTTCCATAAGAAATTCCTGAAATTTCTGAAACGGGCACTGGGGCGTATACAGATTACAGACTGATGATGGTAAAGGAATATCTGACAATTTGGGTACAATTTGAAACAAAACTTCGCACAACGTAGTAACCTTTTACCGGTAATTATTGAAAGGGTTTGATACTATAAGAGTTTTCCCTGGAATATATATAATTGAACCACTTATCGTTTACCGACACCTGTCCGGTCCGGCAAGCCTTGGGTCCCCGCGGGCTGCCGGAGAGTCCGCCCACGAGATTCGCAGGACGATTGATTCCCGGCCAATCGGTCCCGATAAGGGGACGATAGATTTAAGAAGGATGTCTTGAGGGCCAGTTTGTGGTGTCATTGAGTCAGATCAGATTGCGATAAAATTTATTATGTGATATCGTGACAACAAACTTTCGGTAATCAAAACCTATAAGCTTTAGTTTAAGTCTTATTTTTATATTTATTTCTTTTGTTTTAATTCTGTCAATTATGTGTTGTAATATATTTAATTAAGACCAAACTATGCATGAACTGTCGCCTGCGGTATTTCCGGACCGATATGACCTTCAAACCTTGAAGAAAAGAGCGTATTCCCTTCTGAAAGACCGGCAACGCACTTGCGACTCCTCTGGTGTTGCAGGTGTTTATGGGCGACGGTAATTGCTTACCATCAGGCGATCCGTTTGCTCGTTTGCCCCCTATAACATAAAATAATAATAATCAGCAAGCAGTACTAAATAAAATATTTATTAAAACTATTACTAAATACTATTTTAAAAATAAATATAGACAAAAATCCCCAAATCGCCTTCTGATGGCAGCGTGTCCAGGAGCCTGGATTCTTTGAAGTTACTGTAATATATGGTATCTATGGTCCTGTCCCGTCTCCTCTCTATGAAAACTATTGCAAGGAAACATGGCGTTGTACGATTGTCTCGGATGAAACAGAATTAGAAATTATTATTTTATTAGCAGCTTTAGATGTTTTATTCCAATTCCAACATTAAAGTTCTCATGGGTCCTTTGTGCCAATCATGTGTATATAATGGAAATAAATCTTGAATAAAGTCTCTGTGAAATGACAGCTGCCGGCGCCATTTTTAAGTTTTACAAGTCAGTAAATTGTGCTAAACGGAATCCGCGTTCATTTTTCATGATTCTAACCTCATTTCGATCTTAGGACCGATAATATACTTTTTTAAGCACGCAAGCGCGAAGCGTGAGCGAAGTGTTTCCTTTTCAGCTTGATCAAAGATGCTTTCGTGTGTCTGGACGGATGTCCGGCTGCTCTCCTCTACAGTTCGCGTTTTTCAACCTATTTTTGTGAGGAAGTTCATCATAATATCACATACTAGCTTTTTCCCGCAATTTCGTCTGCATAGAACTCGTTTAGTTGCTATTTTTTGTATCAGGCGCTTACCTAGCCATCACTCCTTCCATACCAACTTCCTTCCTCTTAAGGTATTATTTCTGGGATTGTAAGTATCCTACCTGTCCTTTCCCTGGACTCAAGGTGTCTCCATACCTTTCATCTAAATTGGTTCAGCGGTTTATGCGTGAAGGGGTAACAGACAGACAGAAAGACAGACACAGTTTCGGATTTATAATATTAGTATGGATAGATCTTTTAGCAATTCGTCAAAATGGCGGAGCCATGATGGTTATACATAAAGATATCGCTCGTAGCTTACAGAGTGAACTACTCTTAGTTTATGTAACGATTTTATTTATAGGCCGGGCCCAATAAATTGATAGGAGTGCGCGGTTGGAGAGTAGCCTGGGGAAAATCCAGGGGAAACCTCCGATACGACCAAGCAGTCGGTTTAAACGCTGGAATGTTCTAAGAGTTTGCGCTCCAGTAAGATTGGTTGAGCGGCTCCAACTAAATCTGAAGCGTGAGTGGAATCGAGCTACGTGGAGTTTTGTCGCTGGTTCAAACCTAGCCTAGCTGAGAAGAGTCTAGCAAGAAACCTACCCAGTATGCGGCGGTACTGCTGGGGCTAATAGGGACTATATGTGTCTGTGTCGCGATAGCGCGGTGGACGTCTCTGGCGGCAGTAACAAATGTCCTTTTCATATACCTACGAGTGAGGAGCGCTTCCACAGGAGCAATAAAGCATGCTACAGTAATTGTCCTCCGTGAGGGATGAATCTGATAAGAGACAGACCGACGCCCGCACTGCGTGTGGCCACTAAAGCAGCGGTGAACCGTATGGGACGCTCGTGGCCCAGCGGCGCCCGCATACCGCGTGCGGTATGAGAGATTAAGCAGCTCTGGCCCAGGTCAGTTTTTGGATGGGTGACATTGAGTGGTTATTAATTGAGCCCTTTGGAAAACACGTTAAGCCGTTGGTCCCGGCTGCTGTCTATGATAGCAGTCGTTAAGCTAAGTTGCAGCGGCTTGAGAACTTCCAGTCAATTTGCCCACTCGCTTGACAAGGATGGTCGAAGTTGCACCACGTCCCACCGTTACCATACACGCAACCGTACTTCCGTTTCCTTGAATTTTTAATTATCTAAAATGTATATTGAAAGTTACCAATAGAAGAAATTGTATGGCTGTCCATCCAGTATGTTGACACTGACAGCTATTACCGGTAACGGTTTTTATGGGTAAAGTGTCAAATAGGTGTTGTTGTCAATTGGCGAAACCGCTAATATGTGTTCGGTGTTCAACGATTTTGATTATACCGATAATCAAAGCTTTAGCGATATATATAGCTAAATTCAATTATGTATAACCGGTTATACCTTATTTAAAACCTGCGGGGTAATCACGTAACTTTTGTACTACCGTTAGGTATATTTTATGTCAAATTTTAACTGTCAGCTCATACAGTTATACTTCAAAATTGACAGTAAAATCTATCTACCGCTAGTACATAAAGTTACGTGATTTGCCTGCTGTAGTAAGAATACCGGTAACGATTCCTGTATAAAAGTCTCATCGTTCGTCGCACCGCACCGCTGTTTTCGTGGGCCGTCAATAAAGTTTGGGCGGACACCGTACATTGCTCGCTGGGCGGTCAGACATATTTTGTACATAACTACTCGACATAATAACGTGAGATACAGTTGCATTATTCGTGTGTGACATTTCTGTTACATTACACATAAATACCTATAGTGAAATGAATCTTAAAATTTTAATAAGGCGTTCCAAAATTAAAACGAGTGGCTCAATGAGCTTTTTTCTTAATTTTCCGAAAACCTACTCGACAAAAAATTCTATATAGTTATCGAAGCTGTTCACAAAATTTCAAGAGAATCGGTTGAGAAATGCGACCTAGATGAGAACAACTGAAAATCTTTAAAGCTGAAAAGCATTTTTGTCGACGCTGAAGCAGAGGCCGTTTCGAGTCGGTCGAAAACATCAACTAAGGGTGGGTTGCACCAAACCGTCTGTAATCGTAAGCGGTGTTCGTTAAAATCTGATTGTATGGAAAGTTTGACAAGTTTCTATGGGTTGACAGCTGTAGGTGCTATATTTGACGATAACCGGCCTGTGATCGTATGTTGGTGCAACCGACCCTTAATCTTATCTCAAATCGTGACAAAAGTATTGATTATTTCAATAAACTTAAAGATAATAATAGATAATAACTATAAATTACCCTAAAACTCTCTCATCGCAAAGGCCATGGGACGGGCCGCTCTGCGAGCAAGTACGGAAAAATCTTATTCAAACGTGCTCAAGCTCCGCAGATCGCGCTCGTCTCTCAGCCGTTGCCGAGTGGGAATCTGGTTTGTGGCTTCAGGCTCTCCCTTCGCCAAACACCGGCACTTTAATGGACTCGTGTGCTTTTCGTATTGCAGCGTCGCTTCGCTTGGGCGCATCTTGCTGTGCTCCACACCGCTGCCAGTGTGGAGCCCCCGTTGACCGGCTCGGTCACCACGGCTTATCATGCCAGAGAAGTGCAGGAAGGATTCCCCGTCACTCCAGCTTTAATGACGTTATCCGCCGGGCTTTTACCACCGCCAACTGTGCGGCTATACTAGAGCCAAGTGGCCTATTGCGAGACGATGGTAAAAGACCCGATGGGATGACCCTTATTCCGTGGAGGATGGGGCGGCCTTTGGTGTGGGACGCTACCTGCGTAGATACCCTTGCGCCGTCTCATCTTCCCGGAACGAGAAATAGGGCTGGTGCAGCGGCAGAATCGGCGGAAAACCTCAAAAGGCGTAAATATAGTACCCTCGATAGCGGGTACATATTTGAGCCTTTTGGGGTCGAAACACTTGGGCCGTGGGGACCGGGAGCCCATAAGATCTTCAAAGATCTATCTGGACGTCTGGTCGACGCAACACGTGACCAAAATGCTGGCCTTTATCTGGCACAAAGATTGAGTATTGCCATCCAACGTGGCAATGCGGCCAGCATTTTGGGAACATTACCTACTGGTAGCGGTTTGTTAGATAAGGGTTTTGATAAGTATATTTAGGTATATTTTAGCTTAGTTTTAGTTTTATTTTAATTTCTTTGTTTATTTGTAATTACTATTCTGAAATTTGTTAAGTGATTTCATACATTTTGCTTACATTATGGCTTACAACACAACTTATACTAGGTATATTGTAATAGTAATTAAACCCCTATTTAGTGTGAAACCAACTCACTGACTACGGGTGGGCTTAAAACCAGCTTAGCGCTGTGCTCACACAGATTTTTCCATGTTTTTATACCCTTATAAACTTATTAAATAAGAGTTTATGTGAATTGCACATGTATTAGTATGAGGGAACATGTACCTAATTATTATTATTATTATTATTATTATTAATGAAGCGGTGTTTAGTTAATTTTACTTTGATTTTTTCATCTGAACAATGTAATTGTTTTTTTTTGCTGGGCAGCAACGGGTTAAGATAATAAAAGTAGGAACGCGAAATTACTCCTTACTATTGAATGTGGTTACTTCAAAATTACCGATTTTCGGATTTATATAAATACAATAGAAATATTCTTTATTGCCGACCAAAAAATAGTACACAAAAGAAAACAGGATTAAAATTAAAAATGTATAAATACCTATCTTCTGTTTTATTCTGAAGATAATTGAAACAGTTTTGAACATTTCGTATAAGCGTTTTACATAAAATCTGCAAACAAATAACATCTTGTGTGAAAAGATCTCATGAGAACGTTTATAAACATTAGAAACGCTAAATGTGTTTAAAGTAGCACAAAAAACAGCAACAAACAATAAAAACTCGCGCGTATTGATTTCCATACTGAAATAGATCTAATTGCTGGTTAGATCTCAATCGGCGCGCGCAGGCGCGGTAGCGGTGATTGACAGCCGGCCAATCGCACCAGCGGCGAGTCCATAGTCCGGTCTCACAACGTCAAAAGTCAAAAACATTTGTAAACATAGGTACATAGGTCTTAGAATTATTAATATTACTGTCTCTCTATGTTATGCCATAAGGCATACAAATATTTTGAGTCAAAATGGAGCATGCTTAAACAGTTACAATTCTTCATCTGTCAAGTATTCCCTTAGTGAATAGTAAGCTTTTTTAACTAGAAATGCAAATAGACTTTTTTAAATTCTATCAATCCCTCTAATATGGTTATATTTCTCGGCAATTTATTGTAAATTTTTGGTGCTATCCCGAAAACACTTTTAGTAAGAAAAGCTGTTTTCATTGACTTCGTATACAATTTGTCACATCGGCGAGTTTTATAAACAGAAAATTGATGCATATTGGTTTTAATGTATAGTATCAACTAGTAGCGATCTACACGGTCCTGTGCCTTTACCATGAGTTTGCATGACCGTACCCGCTAGCGACTGCGAAAACGATTTAGTATGCCGATTCTTAGTTCCTCTGGAGTGGTTTTATAGGCAGGGCCCAATAAAGTTGGAGTGCGCGGTTGGAGAGTAGCCTGGGGAAAATCCAGGGGAAAACCTCCGACATGACCACGCGTGTGGTTTGGAACACTAGAATACTCTAAGGCCGGGTTTTATAAAGATCCGTTAGACCAAATGTCTGATCAAATTTCAGTAACGCAGTACATTTTTTGACATAACAGACCGACTCGGTTTTATAAAGGTCTAGCGGATCTTTATAAAACCGAGCCTAAGAGTTTGCGCTCCAGTGAGATCGGTTGAGCGGTTTCAACCGAATCTGAGGTGTGTGAGGAATTGAGCTATTGGGAGTTTTGTCGATAGTACACTAAACCTAGCCTAGCTGAGAAGACTCCAGCAAGAAACTCAGCTAGGCCCGACCTGGGTCGGACTGACTCTACCCGGTGTGCAGCGGTACCGGGACGAATAGAGACTATATACGAAATTAATTTTGTATTAAGCAATACCGCTGCTAATGTAAACTACAAATTTCGAAATAAAGGAAAAAAAATTAGGAATTTCAGCCCGGGTGGCAGTTGCACCTATAGCTCAGTTGGCTAGAGCGACTAGCAGCGAGTGCCGGGAGGTCGCAGGTTCAAATCCTGCTCCGTGCCTAAATTTTTCAATTTTTCCTTTATTTTTAAATTTATATACGAAATTTTTATAGGTATACGATACATAGGCCAGTCGGATTCAGTCAGCTTCAAGTCACTACTATGAATAAATCTTAGTAGTATCACAGCCATACCCCACCCAGTCGGATCGCTATAATGATGTTTTTTGTTGTTGTTCAAACATGTTTAGATACAATCAGAGCAGATGAGCTATTAATTATAGTCATACCGGCCGACTAGAGGTTTCAATGAGTCGTGGTTGTTTATCCCGTAGATGAACACTATCAATAAAGTTCCAGTCAATCAACTGTCTAATAGGAAAAGCAACAAAAATATAGGTACTTACTTAAACTTCCTCAGACTCCGCGTTCCAGCCTAGCTGAGTTTCTTGTTGGACTCTTCTCAGCTAGGCTAGATTTGGTGAACCAGTAACAAAACTCCCAGTAGCTCGATTTTGGTGTCTGTTGAAACCACTCAACCAATCTCACTCGAGCGCAACTAAAGTATTCCAGTGTTCCAAACCACACGCGTGGTCGTGTCGGAAGTTTTCCCCTGGATTTTTCCCAGGCTACTTACTCTCAACCTACAGCCTACTCTCCAACCGCGCATTCCCATCGCTTTATTGGGCCCGGCCTATAAATCCACTCAACCAATCTCACTGGAGCGCAAACTCTTACAGTATTCCAGTGTTCCAAACCACACGCGTGGTCGTGTCGGAAGTTTTCCCCTGGATTTTCCCCAGGGTACTTACTCTCCAGCTACAGCCTACTCTCGAACCGCGCACTCCCATCGCTTTATTGGGCCCGGCCTATAAAGTCAACAGTCAGGTTCGTCGAAAATCCGCGTTCCGCGTAAAATTTCAAGAATTAAGGCGGCCGGACATCTTTTAGGACGCTACTGTAAGGGGATAACGCTAGGAGGATAATGATAAAATGTAATCAAACTCAAACTCAAACTCAAAATATTCTTTATTCAAATAGGCCTAGCAACAAGCTCTTGAATCGTCAGTTATATATATTACATAAATTGAATCTAATTGTTCAGAGCAATTTATTGATGCATATGAAATTTAAAAAAAGACTTGAATTACTGTCACTTATGTCAAAAGAGAGTATAATAAATTCACGAAAAGATCGTCAATATGTAAAATAAAAACATAAAAAATAGTATAATCTAGACAGTTTCTAGAATAAAATCTGAATGTCAAGAGGAAAATTTGAATTTAATTTAAATCTTGCTCACTGCAAATGCTGCAGAACTCAGTCTATTCGAGAGATTAGCAATATGGGGACCCCATTGGAGTTTTGAATCTAATGTCAAACCAAGAAAAACAGCACTATCAACTAGTTCCAATTCCTCATCTTTCACATTGACACTAGTTTGCGTGTGATTTACGTTACTCGTGACGAACTTAATACATTTAGTCTTTTTCTCATTTAACAATACTGATAGTATTCCGTCGAATGAGAAAATCTCTGCGAAGTCAGTAAGCTCACGTCAAAGAAGAAAATGTCACACATCGCCCGCACACCGCCAAGTCAAAAGCCACCTAACTTTGGATTTTCCTATTCAAAATTCTAAATTCAAAAACACAAAATTACACTCTAGATCTCAGAAGGATAATGTAATTTTGCAGAATATGGAGCACCATAAATATAGAGTTGACCGACAAACAGATAAACTTAAACTGTAAAATTTCTCCGGGGTGGACTCAAGTCCTTTAAGGCTTAAGTCTTTGTTGAAAATGAATGCCTTAAGTATGGCATTCTGCAAAGGGTGGAATGGCATTTGTAGAGTATTCCGTAGTTTTTTTTTGTTAAGTAACATTTGTTTCTTTTGTCGCTTTAAGTAGGTTACTGTAAAATGGAGCTGAATATCACGTGTGCTAAGACATACGCCTGTCATAGCAGTGAGTGTCAAACCGACACATACCACTCTTGCGCAGGACGCGCGCAGCGGATGCTACCCTGGGATGTGGGAAGATGGACGGAATGGATGTGGCAGGGTATGCGAGGTTGACAAAAGATCTTTAGTAGCTTCAGACAAAAGATTTTGGTCAGTAACTCTTTGAATATCAATGTATCACTAATCAGTGTAATTAAATTATAATCATAACCATTTATTCGTTGTAACGATGGTATTTCACATTATGTTCTTAATGGGTCATAAGTTTTTTTTTTTTATCTGCTATCAGTCTCCAGACTATGATCAGATTGGTTGTACGGGTAATGGCGATTGTAGGTTTAGAGGCCAGTGCCTCGTTCACTACTTAAAGAATGTGGTTACGTTTCAGTCTCTTAACCACGCTGGCATTATCCAGTAATCCAGAAGCTAATGGATTGGTGTGGTGGGTGAGGCGAGCTATGTGTTGTTCCTTATAACGCTCCACTTCCGATGCTACGGTTGGCATTTTTAAATATTCGTGAATTTCGTTGATTCTCGTGAACCACGGAGCATTTGTGATGTTTCGCAGGATGTTGTTTTGAACCCTTTGTAGGCATGCTATGTTGGTCTTACTGGCTAATGGTACTGGTTACTATAGATTGAACATTGTAAAATTTTGAGAAATAAACCTTTTTGTATTTGTATTTTGTATTTGTAATGGTCTCATTCGTCTCACCTAAGAGAATATTTGACATCTTTAGACAAGTTGTATATTTATTACATATATGTACTTACTTCAGCTTCAGCTTTGCGGTCTTAACACCCACATCTACGATACCAGTTTTGGAATGCAGCTTCGTGTTCCTCATCCGGTCAATTTTACGGACTCCAACTATGCTGCGTTCCAAAGTACAGCATAGCAAAGCTGAAGTGAGACTGCGCTGGGCATGTCTGTCGAATGCACCCGGAGCGATGGGCCAAAGTATCCACCGAATGGATCCTACAAGATGTCTCCCGAGGCAGAGGCAGACCGAAAGGAGATGGCGGGACGACCTTGATACATTTTGTACGGATTGGCGGGAGCTAGCACATGACCGAGATGAGTGGCGAAAAAGAGGCCTTCGGGACGGGAGCTCCATTTATACAAATATCAGTCTAACCCAAGATTATGCTTTCTAACCCTGACTTTAGATGTATGTCCGCAGGATAGACGTTGTCTAACCAGTTCAAACATGGACCGAAAGGGCGTTTTTTCTTAAATCTGACTGTAGCTTTAAAGGCCTGGCCCAATAAGGCGATAGGAGTGCGCGGTTAAAGAGTAGCCCGGGAAATCTCTAGAAGAAACCTCCGATACGATCACGCGGGCAGTTTAAACACTGAAATACTGTCAGAGTTTGCTTCAGTGAGATTGTGAGAGAGGTGTGAGGGCTTAAACATGGTGCTATAACATGTTTAAACGAACCTATAAGTAACCAATAAATATGTGGTTAATGAGTAGGACCTCTAATGTGCTATCATTTTGAAATACATCCAAATAATCCAATTGAATGCGATGATTAATTGGGATGTAGGTTGCGAGTATCTAACTAACGAAAACTAACTCTTCGTTTTCCACTAGTAAATCACTTGCTACTAAGTTCTCCCACTAATTATATTGCCCTCTGAAAATTACCACATCCGTTGTCTCACCCATCCCACCCACACAGTTTGACAGACTGTCGCAAGCTAAAGGTGAATAGAAAGTGTAAGACAATGCGTCCGTCCACAATGCCCATTGTGCGCCCACGCACGTCCTTGGAGACGTAATTAGCTAAGCGAAAGTGACGAGGCTAAATACTTATTTGTTGAACATAAATATAGGCCGATCCTGTGAAAATTTCAGTAAACAGGTCACCGAGTTTATAATAAGATGGGCAATTCAGGATTCAGCTCTAGACTGCGTCAGCAGAAATTCAACCTGTTTCTTTTTTTTATACTATGTCAGTAGAAAACAAACTGACAACCCACTTAATGGTGGTTACCGTCGCTTATAGACGCTTGCAACACCAGAGGCGTTACTCGCATGTTGCCGACCCGTAAGAAACCTTTTTACGCCTTTTTTGAAGAGTCCCGTTAAGAATAACTTGGGGGGAAAAGTATACGAATTCACATCATGATCGTCAATTAAGATATAAATAACTACTACGACTACTACTGTACGAGAACGCAATGACTCTAAGGCAACCGTTCAACCAATCTCACTGGAGCGTGGTCGTGTCGGAGATTTCCCCCTGGATTTTCCCTAGGCTACTCTCCAACCGCGCACTCCTATCGCTTTATTGGACCCGGCCTATAAAGCCACAGTAAATCAATGGAACTATTTAAATTTAACAGGCACTGAAATGTAACTTTAATCCTAAGATATCTTTGATAAGTGAAAAGCCTGATAAGCCTTTTGTACTTCGTGGGTGGCGAATAATAACTTGTCTACAAGTGTTTTTAATACGTCGTTGGTAAATAATCATATTGTGGCCCGGCTGATGGTAAGCGGCCAGGGATGCTTGCAGCTCTTGGGGTGTCACTTGCATATTACTTACCTTAAATCCTGTACTTACTAAGTAATGTAGATAGGTAGTCGATTAGTTTCTGCACCAAAAGTATGGCTAGTAAAAAGAGGGAGAACCCTTAAGGGTCCTTATCAGTTAAAAAACGCTCATCTATTTATGCAATTTTCTGTTTGAATTGACACGTATCACGACATTTTCTCCATGTTACTATCTAGAACATGACTATTGCGACCTTACGTCATAAACTTTAAATGTATCGTTTTTATTTTTCATTAACAAATATCGTTTCAAACATCACTCCAAATCGACCGTTTTCAAGCTAAAAACTTGTTTTTTCTGCTTAAATTCTACTACACACAATAAAAACAAAAAATGGCTATGTCACTATCTAAAACATTAATAAAATCATAGTAGCCTTTAATAACTTTATTGGTATTATCAATACTTTTGTCATAATTTGAAATCAAAACATTTTTAAACTTATAAGGCGTCTTAAGAAAATTATAAACTAGTCAGTACAATTATCAGTATGTAGGTGCAGTAAATGCGTTCACCTTCCTCAATTAAGTATTACATAAGGATTATGTACGGCTTATCTACTGAGTATAGCCACAAGGAACCGCGAAGGCCACCGCGTCACGATCTGCGCGCACGCATGCCGCAGTTAAAGCATTCTATTCAGTGTTTTGACTGCATACAAACGCTTGAAGTTAAAGTTACAATAAAATTAATTATTGACGGCCGCTTTAGCCTAGTTGATAGTGACCCTGCCTTCGAAGCTGGAGGTCCCGGGTTCGAATCCCGGTCAGGGCATGTATTTGTGTGATGAACACGAAAATTTGTTCCTTAGTCTTGGATGTTTTCTATGTATTTAAGTATCTATTTATCTATATAAGTATGTATATCGTCTCTTGGTACCCATAGTACAAGCTTTGCTTAGTTTGGGACTAGGTTGATTTGTGTAAGATTGTCCAAAAAATGTTTATTATTTATTATTTATTTATTTATACTTATTGATACAAGGGTTACAAGGTTGTTGACCTGAAAAAATGTGTTACCCCAAAAGAATTTCAAAAAAATATATCGAATATATCCTATTCAAATATCTCAAAAAATAACGAGGCTACAACCGTTTTAATGTTGCCGGTTAAAAAGAGTAAGCGCTCGAGGTCCGTGACGTCAGGGATCTCGAGCGTCATAGTAAATGACGATAGTTCGAGCAAAAAGGTGCATTTTGCGGAAGGGATAGAATAATGCCTGTCTTAAAACTTTGCAGTCTCATATAGGCTCATTTTGAGTTACTTTCTTCGCCATTTGATTGAGATTTTGATCCGTTTTCGAGAAAATTCGAACTAAATGATTTTCTTATTTGGAGTCGAGATCCACATTGTAAATAACAAATTGCGAATTGGAATGTATTATTACCACCTCGATTACTTTACTGTATTCTGGCAAATAAATTATATTGATTGATTGATTTGTTTTGAGTGTATTTTTAATGTTTAGCATTTTATGAATTATACTAAGGTTTTCAGCCTTACGAAAATATTTCTAAAACGTATACGTGGTTGACTAAGTTTCATATAATTATAAGTCAAAAACACAAAGAAAATAAATTAATGATTGATTGCTCGTTTTAATATTTGAGTATTTCATTAGTACCTATATGGTCGTCTAGCCTCATTGAACATAAAGATAGCGCTAAATCGATTCGTCTACACAACAATTAGGTAGGTACCTAAGCTGGCCATAAATTCCTGCAGCTTTTGTACGTCAACGTACTGATCATTATATTTATACTTTACTGGTCACTATATGTATGTGTATACCTATGTCTTATCTTATCTGTGATTGACTTACGAGTGCTTAAGATATTGTCCGCAGATGTATTACTTGATAAACCATAACTTACGACAAGCCTTATCAATGAGTTAAATGTACACTCCGCTAAAATAACTACGTACACACTATCAAACTCAAAAATATCTTGACATTCACTATTTAAAGGTGAAAGTATAATATTTTATGGTATTAGGCAGGGAACAGTGGTGCCTTTACCATGAGTTTGCATGACCGTACTCGCTAGCGACTGCGTAAACGATTTAGTAAGCCGATTCTTAGTTCTATTGCGTAGCCGTCAGAGGCGCTGTACTTTTGCCCATACAAATTTTTACGCAGTCGCTAGCGAGTACTGTACATGTAAACTCACGGTAAAGGCACAGAAGTTGCAATTGTCTATGACACTCACTGGCTTTTATGTTTGTACGATAACAATGCTCAATTTTAGACGAAGTTGGATAAGATGTGCATCTAAATTAAATTATATTTTAATTATATACACAATATGATATTATGATTGAAATCTTCATTAATAAAATCTCAACTGTAAAATTATAATTATTATTGCCGACATAAGTAAATTGTTAGTTGGGTATGACTTATAACAATTATTAAGAAAATCAAATTTGTATTTGGTAGGTTACTGTCTTATTTGTTAGTTGACCGCTAACACATTTATAATACTAAATGACAATTATTAAGTGCAAATGACATATGTAGGGTAATCGCTTACTGGTAAATTGCTTTAAATATGACACTCAAAATTAAAATCAAAGCATTTACTCGTAGGCGCTCAACACTTTTACAAGTCAAAATCTATGTATGTCAATTAAAAATAATACAATACTCAAAACATAATTAATTAAATGTAGTGTTATACGTCAAAAATAAGACAACAATCAAGATCCTTAAGATAAAAAGTAATAAGGTACACAAATTATAGTAAAATATCGTGAGATATATCTCTAAGCGTCAACATGAAAATAATAAACTAATAAATAAATATCTACAGAGATGTATAATCTCTGAGCGGCACTCTAAAAATAAAATCAAATGAGAACAGAGCGAAGTCTGTCATATCCATTCCACTGAACAGTGGCATAATTTATGCTCTTTTTTTGGTGGCTTTATAGGCCGGAGCCAATTAACCAATTAAGTAACACTAATCTATTGTTTTTCGTGCGATTATGCATGTAATTACTAGAACAATTTTAATTGACATAAGTCGTTTTGGTTTGGAGATCATTTAGCTAAACTCGTACTTTTCCTGTTTTTGCTAAAAAAAATAAAAATTCTGTTGCATATTCAATATTATCCATATAATATCGGTTTTATTAGTAAGATTAAACTATTAATGAATAACGATCGCATCAACACCTGTAATTAAAATAATGATGCAGTTCAATTTAATTATATTTTAGATAAGACGTAATAATAATGTTTTATAAATAATTGCCCAGTACTATAAGACATGTAATCATAAAATTTACCATGCAGGCATTAAGCGAGTTTTATACCACGACACCGTCTAAGGGCATCTTATTGAATTGCAACAAGAAATAAAACCGTGGGGCCCTCGATTCCGAAATAGCCCCTCCTAGCGGGATTTTCAGTATTTATAATAAATTCAATGTGAAAGTCTCAGGTCGGACCACCAGATCCTACCACTGACTTTAAAAAAAATTAAAACTGATAATCCTTGTATTTTGCATGGGCCGGCACGTAATGAAATGAAATGAAATGAAATCGTTTATTCTTTAATTTAGGCATGTTACATGCACTTATGAATGTCAAAAAACTACCACCGGTTCATAAAATAAACCTCTGCCTCGAGAAGACCCGGCATAAGAAACTCGGCGAGGTGTCATTTTTTCAAAACAATATACAATGTATATAAAATAACAGTAAAAATAGTACATTCAAATGCTGCAGTATAAACATACATACATATTTTTTAATAATAATAATAAGCCTTTATTACTGACTTTTCCTAGTTACAATAAAAAATATTAATAATTATCCTGTTTCTTTAATGTCAGTCTGCCCATTGGCAATGGCCTCTCTCAGAATTTTCCATATTCTTCTGTCACTGGCTTTCCTTCTCCACTTTAGTCCAACCAATTCCCTAATTTCGTCTTCTCACCTCGTCCTTTCTCCCATTCTGTTATTTCCATCACGGGGGTACCAGACAGTGATATTTTTGCATTTGTCTTTTCGGCTAGGAATTGTGTGACCAATCCGTTTCCATATCAGTTTCATTACTGTATATGTGACATCGGTGACCGACACATCTAGTATGATTTAAAAAAATACGCAAAAAAGTGAAACTTTGCAGGGGAAAACCCTCGCCTAACTCTCTCAAACATGTCGGTCTCTCTATGTGTTACCTTCTTCAAATAGGGAGGAACATCTATTTGACTTCAAAATTTTAGTCCTTCATATTAAGGTAAAATAAAATGTAATATTCTCTATTGTATTATAATACATACAAATCAATAAACAATCGCGGCAAACCTAAACTCTTACCTACGCCCAAATCTCACTTAGAATTTGTCATATCTGTCATAAGTAACCATATGCGCGGTTTAAAAGCCATAAATCGTAATATGTTAATTCATCAGCTGCATGCATAAACATTGGCATAAACACACACATACAGGTTGGCATAAACGCAGTGCTATATTTCACTCGCTGTTAATGTTGAAGTTTGATAATAAAATGGTTAGCAAATAGCCAATAGCTCAATATCTGCTTACATGTTTATTGGTTTATAAGGTTATCAACGTTTAATAATATATAAAGAAACATAATCAATAAGATAGGAAAAATAAATTAGATACGGATCCTCAAATCAATAGGGGTCAACAAGCCTCTATACCCAATAGCTCGATTCCACTCACACCTCAGATTCTGTTGAAACCGCTCAACCATTCTCACTGGAGCGCAAACTCTTAACCCCCTTATTCATAAACGTCTATTAAACCTATATTAGTTAACTAGCCCCTAAAGTTCGTTTGTCCTTATCTGTCATTTTGACACTTATGCTTGTGAGACAGTGACAAGAGACATTTTAGTTAGCAGAGGTTTGTTAAGTTTTATGAATAAGGGGGTTAGAGTATTCCAGTGTTCCAAACCACCCGCGTGGTCGTGTCGGAGGTTTTCCCTGGATTTTCCCCAGGCTACTCTCCAACTACGCACTCCTATCGGTTTATTGGGCCCGGCCTATAATGCCACAGTCAGGTTAAAAAAAGCCTCTATAGAAGTATGAGGTGCTGTCGTCGCCTACAGATATTTTCGACTCCGGAAAGAGCAAAGAAGCAAAGAGAAAATGTCCTCTTTGGCCCGTATTTCATGAAGACCGACTTGTTTGAGAGCCGTATCGCTTCTTAGATCCACCGTGTCGAGGGCCGTCGAGGGCTGTTTCAACATTTGTTCCCTACATACATAGTCAAATGGTCTACTAGTAGTGTCGGACCGAAGTTTCGGTTTCGGCCGGTTTCGGCCTAAAAATCATGTTCCGGTCGAAGGTTCCGTTTCGGCCAAAAAACTGCCGAACCTTTCGACCGCGACGAAACTTTCAACATTGTACTTCTGGATCGCGTTCGGCTAACATCGGCATAGCCTGCATGGCGTAGCTCGCTCGACTCTGCCAATAGTACATTTTATTGTAGCTAAATATTTTACATTTTTATATCCCACATAAACATAAATAAATAAATATTTGTGGACAATCTTACACAAATCAACCTGGTCCCAATCTAAGCTAAGCTTGTACTATAGGTACTAGGCGACGATATACATACTTATATAGATAAATATATACTTAAATACATAGAAAACATCCAAGACTCAGGAACAAATATTCGTGTTCATCACACAAATAAATGCCCTGACCGGGATTCGAACCCGGGACCTCCAGCTTCGAAGGCAGGGTCACTACCAACTAGGCTAAAGCGGTCGTCAATCACTTATTTTGCGTTTCGAACTTGGCTGACACGATTTTAATACATCTACAAAAGTTTCGGTTTCGGTTTTGGCAAAAAAACATGTTTCGGTTGGACACTACCAAGAGACATGACCGAACGAACGAAACCGACATGCTTGGAGCTAGATAATTATTTCTCGCTTATCAAATCTAAATTCTAATAATGCCACTAAGAAGTCTGACATGATTACTCGTTGCTCTAAAACTTAGTAAATCGGACAGGTTTTAGAAGCAAATTCTAGCTACCATATTTGGCCGCAGTTAAAGTGGGCAAGTGTCGATCTAAACTCGGTTTCGCACCTGTTTTCTGTTTTGATTCTTGTTTTGGCCGTTTCTGCCAGCGAGTTCAAATAAATGGCTGGGTGTTACGAAATAGAGTAATCTTTTTAGGTAGTAGATTACCTACAAAGTTTACTACTAACAAGTTTCGTGTCCGTAAAGTTTACAAGGCTTTTGTAGGTCAATGTGTCCATTTTTATAATAAGTTACCCGATGAAATTTTGAATTTACCCTTTCCAGCTCTTAAAAATTACTTAAAAAAACATTGATGTCAAAGGCTTATTATAGAGTTGAGGACTATCTAACAGACAGAAATGCATCGCCCAAACCAAATACCTAAATAGCGTAAAGAGTCATGTATAATATTTTCATTGTATCTAGTTGACACATTTCTTGCAGGAACGCATATCAAACGATTCGACATGTTTTGTTTTCTTGTGTAACTACATATTGTAAATACCTATTGTTATTTTTTCCTCGTTTTTCTTTCAATTCTCTTTTGTTGTTTACCACTTAAATTTACTTAAGTAGGTTAAGTAGTATCATTGTAATAAACATATTATGGAGAAAATGACTGACTGTCGAGTTTCTTTCGGCGTTTCTTCTCGGCAGTGGTCTCATGAGAAACGCTAGTAGTTTTCGACTTATAAAAGTGCCTTTGCGGCCTACTTGCAGAATAAAGTTCATTTATTTCATTTATTACTCAACTACAAAATACCATTACTTTGAAATTATTTTGATGTTGAAACGTAATATCTTTCTATCACAATGCAATAACAGCTCAAAATCAAAACATTTATTCTGCAAATAGGCCTCGAGGGCACTTTTACAAGTCAAAATCTATCTATATCAATTAAAAATAATACAATAATGCTCAAGCTATAAATGAATTTGCCATCGTTTTTGTTACTGGATGTATATTCTGTTTTGCGCTCTATAAAAAGGGATTTTTAGACCATACCAATAGTTACGATTATTTAAAGATTCAAACTGACGTGCAAATATTAAATAGCACTTCACTAAGAAAAATTGTTATATTATGAGTATTCAAGTATACAATAAGATACCAGACCAAATAAGATTGTTACCTGACAAAATGTTTGCAATACAGTTGAAAAAATGGTTAAAACACAAAGGTTTTTATACTCTGACAAAATATTTAAATCATCAAGAAAATATTTAGCGATTTTATAAGTACGTTAATATTGACATCTCATATAAACTTTAATTTTTGCATGCCATATTGGTTAAACATATACTCAATAAATAAAATATGACAACACCGACTGTGACAACCATGTTTATGCAAATAAATATTTCATTTCATTTCATTTCTAGACAGCAATGCACGTAATTGTATGCGCACTTTAAACAGCCAATCAAAAAACAATATCCATTATTGCCCAGCTAGTCAATTATTGATGCAGTTTTGACGGACGGACCTGGGAATCCAAAAACTCCGTAATACGGATACCGTGTTTGTATTTACAATTCAATGTGTTTCACGGGCTATTTTAGATATTTAGCCATTCATTTAATGGCATTGAACGGCGCAAAATAAGTGTCTAGATGCATCAATTCGCCGTAATTCCAAAAAGGGATCTGCATTGGCAAGTAAGCCTACTTGCGTTTAGGCTTTCCTGATTGCGGCTTGCTGTTGGTAAGCAAAAATAGGAATAGAAATATTTATTTATCCAAAGAAACAAATTTACACAGGATACAAGTATTTTGGGTCCTGAGCTAGGAAGCCCTGTGTTACAGGACCCAGTAGGATAATAAGCTTACATTTTTAACATGCCTTCATACAGGGTAAATATTTACACAAATATTGCATGAATATTTGTTTCTGAGCATTGGACGTTTTCTATGTATTTAAGTATTTATATTTATTAAATATATCGTCGTCTAGTACCCATAACACAAGCCTTCTTGAGCTTACTGTGGGGCTAGTTCGATTTGTGTAAGATTGTCCTCTAATATTTATTTATTTATTTATGTATTCATATTTTCCCTAGAGGCTAAATGTACTACCTTAGCCCCGCTTGATAAGCCTTATATGGCACACTTTTCGAGCATGAGAAGAGAAGAATACAATAACCCTTATACCCTTTAAAATATAGAATCATAGGATCTCAGCCAAAATCTCCGAAAATCAACCGAGCCTTATAAATAGGCAGCTTATTTCCTAATTTCAACTCGAGCCGCGAGATATTTTGAGCCGCAACAATTTCCAGGGAATCCTGGCAATCCCGGGCATTCGCGAATGCCCGCGGAATTCCGGGATCAGTCAATTAATCAAGGGCAACACTTCATCGCGATTATAAGCTTTTAAATATCGGGGGGGTTTGCGCGCAGCTAAATTAGCTGGCGATGAGAGCTGGAGCGATGAGAGTGGGGCGTAGGTATCGATGTTTCTGCTTCAATTAATGTTGGGAAATACGTAGTGTTGGGCCACACACAGATTCAATATTCCCGTTTTTCCTACGGATTTGACCAAAATTAGGTATAAAGCCTAATTTTGGTTCCACTATTCATTTGAAACGGCGTCTTATCTTATATGCAATGAAACATCGTATTATTTATTTGAACTTTATTGCACAATTCAAGAAGTATGTACAAATGGTCGGACTTAATGTCATAAGGCATTCTCTACCAGTCAACCATTGGGCTAAACAGAAGAGGCATTTAACTTATTATGCACGTAAATACGATACATGTGTAGTATTGTTTTGCTAGCAATACATAGGTGAGAAATATCATAATGTGCTTGTTTATATATGACGACGATGTGATAAAAGAACAATTTTTAATTACTCCTTTTCTTGATTGAAAACTTGTCTTATTTTTTTCTACTCATACTTATTTATAGATAATATTATTAATATATATCATGTCAGGTAATATTAATATTATGCCAATTCCATTTAATTTAGTTTATACAGCATTTATTAACTATACAGTCATTCAATCTCTATTGGAAGACATTTTCTTTTATTGGAGACAGGCTAATTTAATATTGGAAATAGGCAAAATTACAATAGAAAAAAGGAATCTAAGACAAGTTTTGGAACAAGAATAGGAGTACTTAAAAAGTGTCCTAAATTGACCATATGGGTTTCATACATAAACAAGCACATTATGATTTATTAAAGTTAGGTTATTCTCACATGAAAATTCGAATTTTTTTGTGATACGCTATTTAATGAGTGATACAAAGGCTGTGATATGCCATAAGATATTCGTAACCCATATTGCTTTGTCATTTTTTTTAACGAAGATTCAAATACTCTTTATTGCACACCTCAAAAAAATAATACAGTATATTAGTCATAATATAAAAATTTCAATTTCATTTACCTAAATGGTAAAAAATGGCTGCCAAAACGTTTATACTATTAATTTGTCTACATAGTCAATAAAACCATCGATATTTCGGCATCACTACACAACCCTTTCCCTCCCGGGCGCAGCGGAACGGTTAACTAAATTAAACTGAGTGTGAACCGCCGCAGGGTTAACTATTCCATTTCATTTATTGCGCAATTCCCTTGGCCCTCTGCTTAATAAAGATATAGGGCCTATTAGCAAGTTTTTAAATAGACAACTCAATTAATGACGATGAAGCTCTCGTTAATTTACAGCTTCGGGGTGTCAGGCACCTCCACCTTATTCACTTTGTGAACGGAACACAATAGTATACACACATGATGTTATGCAGTCTGCGTCAGTAGCAAAAAGGTAAAAAATTCCGACCTTAGGAGGCCTTATAAGTTTTAAAATGTCTCAATTTCAAATTATAACAAACTAGCGACCCGCCCCGACTTCGCACGGTTGCATTATTTAATGGATGTTATTATACATATAAACCTTCCTCTTCAATCACTGTATCTATTAAAAAAACCGCATCAAAATCCGTTGCGTAGTTTTAAAGATTTAAGAGTCCATTCATATTTTGTGGAAGAAAAAACCACAAAACTAAATTTTTGACGCATTTTTACTAAGAAACGGAAAGGTTTGGCAAAATTCAAATAACTGATTTAGAGAAGTTAATTCTTTATATTTTACGTAGCGGCTTCAAATTTTAGTTTAAATCAATATTTTAGTTTTATTTATCCGATTACTAACAGTCGATTTCTGAAGAGGGCGCGCAGGTATAAGTTTGACCTCTCAAAACGTGATGATGTTATTAGAAAACCTAATTATTTAAATATTGTTTTACAGCCGCTATATGTTGTTAATTTACGCTGCGGCCTCAATTTTTTATTATGTTTCATAGATACTCTTACAGAAATATTTTTCTTACGCTAATTTTTCAACAAAATTATGCTCAAAACACACGGTTTTTTTCAGTATTATTGAAGGATTATTACAATTATTTATATTACACATTAAAATTCATGTATTTGGCAATAGATTTCAGTAAAAACAATAATAATTATTTTAAAAATTATACTGTCAAAAACGATTCAAAAGTTGTATATATTTGTTTGCGCGCGGGAAGAATCCTCAGTACGGCGCGAGCGCTTGTCGAGGCAGGACCTGTGTCAATTTCATACCAACCGCCATTTTTGCGGCGCGAACGCTCTGAACGTGATTATACCGCGATCAACCACATTTGATCGTCGATGTTTTTTAAAATTTATGTAGTTTTCTTATAGACTGATGTACAAATGTATTTTTAGCAAACTAATAATTAATTATTTCATGTTTATTGTAGCATGGGTCGCAAACAGTCGGTTTATACTTGTGTTAGGAAGAAAAAAATATATACTTTAAGTCTAAAAGAGGCAAACGAGGCAAGGTAAGTTAAGTTACACCCAACTTATGTAAATGTAAAGTTAGCGTAAATAATTAATATGTATTAGACAGATTTATTACGCTATTCGGCTTTTAAAGACATTTCGGTCTAATTAATTCTGTAAATATGCAATTATGCCTTATACTTACCCTGTTCTTCGCTCACGTATGTCAAGATTTTGATGATATCATGTTCATTGTAAGGTGATTTTCACTACTCAACTATCTTTCTTAAATATATAAAAGAAGAAACTGACTGACTGACTGATTGATTGACTGACTGACATATCAATTCACAGCCCAAATCGCTGGTTCTAGAGATTCCAAATTTGGCACGTAGGTTCCTCATAAGACCTAGAGGTGCAATAAGAATGGATTTTTCAAAATTCACCCCCGAAGGGGGTGAAACGGGGGTCCAAAGTTTGTATGAAAAACCGTATTTATTAAAGTGAGAGACATGAAACTGTGTATATAGAATCTGTGTTTATATATATCAATGGCGTATTTCAGCGTTTTTCTAAATTGCCCCACTAAAGGGGTGAAAAGGTGGTTCAAAGTTTATGCGAGGAGCAAATTTTTTCTTTTCTTAAAAATCTTTTATTCTACATGTATATTATTTATTGCATAATTTATTCGCTCCACCAGTGCAATCAGGGTATTAGGAAAGTGAGTTTGGTGTAGTATAGTACCTTTTGACGTTTCCATTACGTTTAGAATTAAAATATGAGTCTGAGTCAGTAGCAAACGCGGCAAATACATCAAACGGACCTGACGAGTGACGACAGGCTAGTGGAGTCGTATGAATAATATTCACTCAAAGAATCTTTATTTCCTGTAGTATACTGTAGCCTTACAAACATATACACACATTTCAATCTCGAAGTAATAGATAGATTTAAAAAAATGATTAATTGTCAAACATCAAAATGTTGTCATTTGTCATACAAGTTGTAAGTAGACGTCTTTCACATATCAGAATAAACCACCTATACGTCTGTTCTATTATAGGTATAACATTGTCTCCGATTTCTGCCCGGTTTGCTTACACCCCGCGTTCGTTCGTTGAATTCGTGAATAATTAAATTTTAAATTATACTTTTGGGCTTTAATTGGTCTCGGAAAAATCTAATAAAACAATTATTAATAATATCAAAGTATTGTCAAGCAGCGTATTAATTGGCTGTAATTAACTCTCAGAAAACCCCTTGCTACTGTCTATTATCAAAAACCACCTTCCTTTTTATTATTATTACAATAAAAAACTATCTGTTAAAGTACAGAAAGAAAATATGAGCACTAAAACAAGATGATAACTGCCTCACTTAAGCGAAGTAAATAAAATATGTTGTTGGTTTGGTTTTCATTGACGCAAGTATCAAACGCGTTCACTCCTTTGCGCCACCTCTACCGCAACCCTACCGTGCACGCTATCACTTTTGTACCTATATTATTTTTAGAAGGTTAGAAGAGGATGGCGCGCTTGGCTCGGGCGTTCTGGGTGTGAGTGTGTTTGTAGGGTCAGCTAGTAGCGTGTCTACACACACAAGCGCACTTTGCCGCGCGATCGCTGTCTAAATATCGAATTTGAGCGAGCGCTTTTGGTGAACGCGCTCTTAAGCATACATAGGGATATAGGGATATAGGGACAGAGAAAGCGACTTTGTTTTATACTATGTAGTGATAGTGAAGTATTGGTAATGCCAATAAAGTAGTTCAAGGCTACGATACGAGCCTTAAATAGTTACACAGCCGTCTTTTGATTTTATTGTGTGCAGTAGAATTTAAGCGGAAAAAACAAGTTTACAGCTTGAAAATGGTCGATTTGGAGCGATGTTTGAAACGATATTTCTTAAAGAAAAATCCAAAAATTACATTTAAAGTTTATGACATAAGGGCAAAATAATGTTCTAGATAGTAACACTGAGAAAATGTCCAGATACGTGTCAATTCAATCAGAAAATGGCCTAAATAGATGAGCGTTTTTTAACTGATAAGGACTCTTAGGGTGAATATTCACCACATAGTACGAAGCTGATATATATTTCATTTGACACCTTTCAAGCTTACGTGTCACATGTATAGAAACAAGATCTTAGCGTTTCTGGTGGATGTTCACATTACTCACCTTTTCTCACCACCAGAATAAAACAGTACAATACCAACAGACAAAGTACGTGCGTCTTCTACAAGTTGTACTTCGGAGTGTGCTCAGGAGCTCCATGAGCTCATACCGCCTTCCCTCTTCTTCTATCGCACATCCAGACGTACGGCTGGCTACCGTCCTTACCTGGTCGGAATTCCTCTTTTACGAACCAAGCACTTTTCATCATCTTTTTTTTTAAATTTATTTTTTACATAAAAAGTTTACATTCGTTTACACTATAACTCCGCCAAACTGCATCACAGTTTGTTGGCGAAATAAACACTCTTTATTTTTACTCAGCCATCTAAATATGTTAGTAACATTATTTTACCTACTTATTTCACCTTACTTAAAAAATACATATTTTTTATTTTTTTTATCATGCGGGTATTCTTAGTAATGAATGAATCACAACATAGCAGTTGAGGGTTGATCTACGTACGCTAATTAATAATCTCGGCCTGCGCGAGCGCTGACACATAATCATGAAAGATACATATAGCTACAATAACTAACCAATAATATATTAACCAATAACAATATACCGTTAAGTATCAGGAAAAGCGCCAGTAAAAATATCTTTAAATCTGAATTTAAAAAGCTTATGTTAAAACAATTTGAAAATACAACAACTTAATTAGCGAATATTATTAGAATAGTTTATGTTATAACACTTATAAAAAACTTAAATTTGTAACTTGCACTACTACAGCAGTTGATGTACTTAACTAAATAGCTAACTTAAAACAGTAATGTAAAGAAAGGGAGCTTATTTCTGCCAACAAACTGTTATACAGTTTGGCGGAAGTTATAACAAGTTGTAAAAGAGTACTGTTTTCGTGAATAAATGCTTTATTTATTATTTATTTATTTATATATTTATAATGCGCACTGCTAAGGTTTGGAGTTCCCTGCCGGCGTCTGTGTTTCCGAGCTCATATAACCTAGACCTTTTTAAGGCACGAGTGAATAGGCACCTTCTGGGTGAGCTCGTTTCACCGTCGGCCTCATCTTTGCCCCCTGGCTAGATGCTGGCCAAGATAAATCCCATTTTTGATAAAAAAAGTAATTGTGATTATTGCTGCAGTCTTCTGAAAGGTGGAGGTATTCCCCTAAAATAAACAGAACACGTCCTCTGTACTACTTCTTTCTTTCATTTCTTTCTTTTTTAAGTCGTATAACAATTATAAGTCAGTAATTTAATTCATACAAAAAAAAAACATATATAAACGAATTTCATGTATTACACTCGATGTATGTGTGAAGTGAAGTGATTTTCATGATTACAGTTTAAGAATTTATTTGTCCAAAAGAATACAATTCACTTAAACTAGAGAAATAATAAATCAATAATAAATAAATATTCGTGGACAATCTTACACAAATCAACCTAGTCCCAGATTAAGCAAAGCATATATATACTATGGGTACTAAGCGACGATATACATACTTATATAGATAAATAGATACTTAAATACATAGAAAAGATGCAAAACACGGGTATATTCGTGCTGATCACGCAAATAAATGCCCCGACCGGGATTCGAACTCGGGACCTCCAACTTCATAGGCAGGGTCACTACCAACTAGGCTAAAGCGGTCGTTACAATATACACAATATAACAAACATAATTGTCTTGGGTAATATCTATAGATACAGTGTAAGAGTGACAAAGAAAAGAATATTTGTTACATAGAATATTCACAGCAAAGTGGGTTGGGTGGGTGGGGTGGGTGGGGTTGGGCACACACGGTTTTTCGGTGAAGGAAACCATCGTGACGAAACCGGTCCCATCCCAACAAGCTCTAGTTTCCCCTCTGGGTTGGAAGGTCAGATAGCAGTGGCTTTCGTAAAACTAGTTCCTACGCCAAGTCTTGCGATAAAGCGTCAAAGCGGATCCCTCTAGCTCCTTAAATAGGAGGATGAATATGATTCAAACATGAACGAATTTCTAGGTCTAAGATCAACGTCAATATGCGCTAGCGCAGTGATTTGCGTCGTATTAGCGATAAACGACCTCTCGGTAATTATCGACTCGCCCAACGTGTCCCATTTCCTCTAAATTATAGGAATCGATGCGATTCTGCGTTTGCGCATGTGAGGATGGCGGACGGGCGTTTGAGACGCGCGGTTTAAGTATTTTTATGCTTACAACTCCGAGAGATTCCCGGCGCTCTTTGCATATATAATTATACACTTCATTTGATTAACCCTGTTCGGATTAGTTTACAATCTACATGTATTATGCATTAAAGATACAAGATGTATAAGTAGTTTTCAAACCAATCATTAAAACTTATGTATATTTTAATGATTGGTTATTTTATTTTTATTGTAATTGAATTACTTATAGTGTTAGTTCAATTTTTGCTATTATTAGGTTAGTTATAATTTTATATTCATTTTAAATATAACAAATTAACGTACATTCATTTGTATATTATTTAATCTATTTTACTTCTTAGAAAGTTACTCTTAAATTCCTTCTACAATACATACACCAGAATGTGCAAAATATCAATTATCGAAACAGAAGATGTAATATTATTCAACAACAATTAACAGCCTCTAGCATGATAGGAACCTTCCTACCTAAGTCTAAAAGTCACTGATCTACGATAATTTCATTTTGTCTCGGAACAATCAAATACGTTACCATTTTTCTGTCTTATCTCCGGAAATACCCTTAAATCAAACCCCCTTTTGTCTAATCCGAACCGCAGCAAACAATAAACGGGACGTGAAACATTCAGAAATAATCGGAATCAGAAGCATATATCAACGCGCGGCGGTAAATCTCCCTATCTGCCTAACTGTAACATATAGCGCTGCCCCTAGCATGCTCTGCTTGTGAATTGTTGTTTACACAAAAAAATATGTGAGGTATCTAATGGAACTACCCTTTATTTGCAACACAATATTTTGTGATTAAAATGAGAATGTTGAATCCATTGTGCATATTTTCATATTAAATATCGGAATCAAACACTCAACCTATAATACGCCTGTATGCAGGTTAGATACACGGACCTGAAATATCATGTAGCATTTTTGTAACTGTAGTCCAGCAAATAAACATTAAGTATTTGTATTTATTATAACAATAATAATCATGCTAGGGTGACATGCTCGGGGATCAGTCCCGCGCGAGTTGTAAATCTATACGTCGCAGTCGGTATGGCTGACGACTCATCTAGTAAGTGCTAAAGGTGTGGGCTTTGGCTGGGACGGGAAAGGGTAAGGTGGAACACTTAAGTAAGTCCCTTATTGTATGTAGCTGTGATCAATTTGACATTACATATTTAAAATTTGGAATAAAAAACAAATGCGTATTCGAACAGTCCACAATTACCTACATACAAGGCTTTATTATAAATTATTTTTGAGTGTAAGCAGGTAATCGAAAGGACATTGGAATTGAAATTGTATAAAAAAAAAATAAGAAATATTTTTCACAAATTTGACATTAAAATTTTTATCCTGGTGTTAGCTGAACGACATTTTATTGTTTATTTATTAATTAATTTTATTTTAATGACATTTTAATATTGTGAATTATATAAAAACCAAATTTTTGAAACGATTGTAAAATTGTTACGGAATGAATTATCTTAAGTATATTATTTTTAATTGAAATATTTACTTATAGCGTGTCTTAAGATGTGTGGATTCACCAGGTTTATGCCATCACCCAATTTTGTACATGTCATTAATATAGTTACATTTACAGTTCAGAGAGACTTCGCTCTGTTCTCGTTTGACGTTATTTTTAGACTGACGCTCAGGGACCTTACACATTTCTGAGGATTATATATTTATTAGATTTTATTATTTTCATGTTGACGCTTCTCTAAGCGTAGATAGATATATCTCTATATATCTCACAATATTTTATTATGATTAAGGTACGCAATATTTTATTATGATTAAGGTACGCGCTCAGATGCGCACGGTGGGGTAGCACTATACATACGTGACGGTATACGTTATAAACAACGCAATGACCTACATAGCCTCTGTGTCCAATATCACATAGAATTCACGGCTGTAGAAATACCATGTTACCATTTGATTATTATTGCATTATATAGGACTTGTAATGGAAATATTGACATTTATTTGGAAAATCTAGAATTATTATTGAATAAGCTAACTGACGAAAATAAAAAGTTTCTTATAGTTGGCGATCAAAATGTGGATTATACATCTGACTATAACTTGAGGCGGCGGGTTGATGACGTACTAAATTGCTATGGCTGTGAAAACACAGTGAAATTTCCCACTCGCGTTACTGCCGATTCTGCGTCATCCATTGACTGCGGTTTAACAACTATGGCATGCGACCGACTCAGTGTATCACCGGTGGATACTGCCATTAGTGATCACAACGCACAGCGGTATGTGTTAACGATGGAACATGGGCACCATACGGCCAATTCGAATGAGGTAGCCGAACGTCGGTTATTTAATGATGAATCCATTTATTTATTCTATTCTGACATTTCCAATTACAACTTTAATTTTATTTATGACGATAGTATTGACATTGGCTACAAGTTTGATAAATTATTTAATATATTGACATATTATATAGATTTACATTTTCCTATTAAACAGATACGTTTAAAAAAGAAATCAACAGTCCCGTGGGCTACAGACGAACTCTTTGAATACATGCAAAAGCATAGGGACCTCCATGAGATACGACGCCAATATCCTAACAACCAGATATTAACTGACTGCATTGAGCACTACTCTCAACTAATTAAGTTCGAGACACTTCGAGCTCGTCGAAAATACGTTGAGTTGAGACTCGAAGAGAGTAAAAATCCTTCAAAAGAACTTTGGAAGGTCATAAATGACGAGATAGGCTCAAATGCGAAAAGTCAAAGTATCCTCTTAAAAGACCAAGATACAAATGCGTACTTACCTTATGAAGAGGTCCCCAATGCATTTAATTCCCATTTCCTAAGTATCGCCTCAAAATATGTAATACAGAGTGATGAATTATTATCCGGACAGTACGTTTGTAGGCACCTGGGCGACTCTGATGTTCCCAAGTTCACGCTACCTTTTATTACACGTGAGCTTATGGATAGAACGATAAAATCCATGTTAAAGACCAGAACAACTGTAGATGCATTTGACATATCATTGAATATAATATTGAGTATTTGGCCAATTATATCTGACATTTTAATAATTTTAATTAATAATATGTTCAAAAATGGTATATATCCTGACGTTTTAAAAACCACTAGAGTATGTCCGGTATTTAAAGGTAAAGGGGATAGAGAAGATTTGAACAATTACAGACCCATAACCATTGTACCTACTATATCAAAACTGGTGGAGTCCATTTTATCATCTTGCCTAATGACCCACTTAGAATCAAACGACTTGCTTACTAACAACCAATACGCTTATAGACAGAAAAAGTCGACAGTTACGGCAGCGCACAAGATCATTGATTGCATTGTAACGGGTATTGATGACAAGTACAAGGTGGCAGGTATTATGTGCGACCTGTCTAAGGCTTTCGACGTGATTTGTCACAAATTATTGCTGTCGAAGCTGAGCCAATATGGCATACATGATTCGGCCCACAAATTGTTCAAATCTTTTTTATCCAACCGTAAACAGGTTGTGAAAATGTCCACAAACGGCAAAGCCCATACATCCAGTGCTGGTTTTGTAAAATTAGGTATTCCACAGGGGTCAGCGGTTGGAAATTCGTTATTTTTATTATTTATAAACGATTTACCATCGGCAGTAACTAGCGGTCTATCTGTGCTGTTTGCAGATGATACAACAGTCATAGTGAGCGCAAAAACATATGACCAGCTGTCTGAAAAAATCCATGCGGCATGTAGACAGCTGCATAAATGGTTCTCGTCGAATGGCCTCCTACTGAACTTGTCAAAATCAAATGTCATGGTATTTTCAGGCCGAAATACTACACTGCCTCCATGTATTTCCAACAGCCCGATGCCATTATCCAATGAGTCTAAATTTCTCGGCTTCACACTGGACTCGTGCCTCAACTGGAAGTGCCATGTTGACCGTCTGTGCAATAGACTTAGTAGTGCTGTATTTGCCTTAAAAAAATTAAAGCCATTAGTGTCTAATTCGTCATTAAGATCAGTGTATTTTTCCCATTTTCATTCGTTAATGTCTTATGGTACGGTTCTATGGGGGAATTCTACAGACGCTAAGCGAGTATTTATACTCCAAAAACGCGCACTTCGGTTATTGGCCGGAGTAAAACCAAGACACTCTTGCAAAGACCTTTTCAAACTTCATAATATAATGACACACTACTCCCTTTACCTATTTGAGGTACTAATGTACGTGAGAAATAATATACAGATTTTCAAACGCGTGGAGGTAACGGGAAAAGTAATTCGATCCACAGGTAGACTCAGAACAGTGCCGCGTCGCATGGCACTTTCGGAAAAAAACCCACGCGTTATAGGACCAACGTATTACGAACATCTACCCACCAAATTAAAAAATGAAACATCTGACGAAACATTTAAACGCCAACTTAGAATCTTTTTATTGGAAAATTCTTTTTATTCTGTAAATGACTTCATGCAAATGAAATTTGTTTGACATTGAATTTTTAAATTAGTTTTGTTTGATTTTAATTTTTATGTATTGTGACTGATGATTATTTAAGTTTTCGACATTATATTATTGACGCGGATTTTTATTGTTATAAATGATGTGATTTTTGAAGTAGTATGATCATTATTTAAATAATTTTGATAATTGTTGTATAATTTAATGTTATTATTATTATTATCATTTTTGACATTTCATAATTTTTTTGACGATCATAATATAAAGTCGTATAAATTGACTTAGGATAATTTATATTGTATTGTTATATTATGAAATAAATAAATCTAAATCTAATCTAATCTACGCTTAGAGACCTTATACATGTCTAACAAATCTGGATTGTTATTAGTTTCTTAGTTTTATTTTTGACATGTAACACTACATTTAATCAATAATTATTTTGATTGTTGTATTATTTTTAATTGATATAGATAAATTGTGACTTGTAAAAGTGACCTTGAGGCCTATTTGCAGGATAAATGTTTTGATTTTGATTTTTTTAACAGTATGCTTAACACATGCAATTAGTTAAATGCGAAAACGTACAAAATACAAGTAGTTTGTGAATTCAAAACACATACCTAAGAGCGAGTACATATTCTCTTACGAGTATTGTACTAGTAAATATAGCGCCAAGAGATGTGTTTTATACTAACCAATTAAGACCCTCCATTTTGTAACTTTAGTGTGACGTACAATTACTAGGTATTGCTAATTATATTTGCAAAATAGATCATCAATAGAAATTACTCTCGGACGACTATTCAGCGTTTGTGTCGTTTAATTTTGTAAAAACGTAAACCAATGTCCGTTCAGCGTCTTATTTGATCAAAGCTTTCGCAGTTTGTCTTACCATCGTAAGCGGACAATTACTCAAACTCAAAATATTCTTTATTCAAATAGGCTTAGCAACGAGCACTTTTGAATCGTCAGTTATATATTACATAAATTGAATCTAATTATTCAGAGCAATTCATTGATGCATATGAAATTTTAAAAAAGACATGAATTACTATAATGAATGTCAAAAGAGAGTATAATAAATTCACAAAAAAATCGTCAATATGTAAAATAAAAACATAAAAAATTGTATAATCTAGACAGTTTCTAAAATAAAATCTGAATGTCAAGAGGAAAATCTTACGTCAACATCTAATGTCATAGTTATGAAAATAGTCATTAAGATGTAATGTCATGATTACTTTATTCCATTTCTCATACGTCTCAGCGTTTTTTCAACCGCCCGTCTGCCGCCGCCGCGCCGCCCGCGCACTCAACCTACGGCCCGGGATTTATCGCCGCCTGCGCGACGTTATAATTACGTGTTGCACCTAATTGTGCCGCGAACATGCGGTAATGACACAGAGTAGGTTGCAAGTGAATGTCGACTGTCAAAACGTAACTTTTTTATATAACGACAGTGGAAAACAAGCTTACGGTTTGCCTGATTGTAAGTTGTAGCCTCAAATCTCTCCTCAAACTCCTCAAACCACAAATATCAACGCTTGCGCAACGCAAAAAAAATATATTTTTTGTAACTTAAATATAAATTTTAATATGACTTTTGAATGTAATTTCGAAATCTGATATGTATAATATAATCAATAACTAATAACATGATTTTGTGTTACCTATTACTATAAGTTCGATAACATGTATGTATCCGTATTAAGACCGTATCGTGCTTAACTATATCATGACGTGTAAAAATTTTTTTTATTTTTAAAGTATCTGTATCTGTATCTGCGACGGTAGACGAATAACAAGAGCAGTACCATAAAAATCAAAATCTATTCAAACAATCAATACATTTATTCTGCATTTGTGGCCTATTTAGGCCACAAGGGCACTTTTACATGTCAAAATATTAATTTACAATTTAGGAAAGTCTGACTATAAGAATACATTTTTCATGTCAAAATATTAATTTACAGTTCAAGAAGGAATAATAATTTCGAGTTTACAATTATAACAAAATTAATGTCATACTTGCAAAGTTATCTATTATGAATATTACAAGATCAGTAAAGTTATACATGTATAAGGTCTGAGTCTGATTAAACCAAGAGTACAATGAATAGACCCCCTTATCTTGTCGCACAGAAATTGTTTTTCAGTAGAGCGTGAATGTTCTTTTTATCGACCTTCTTAATATCGATGTATATATCGTGTGTCAGATTTTCTTTGCCTAATGTTAGACCGGTTGAAACTAATATTCTTTTAAATAACGAGTGTTTAGAAATTGTAGATAAAGCAATATTCTTAGGTATAACATTAGACAAAAATCTACAATGGAGTCCCCATATAGCCATTATGGCACGTAAATTAAGTTCAGCCGCTTATGCTATTAGAAAAATCAGACAACTGACCAATGTAGAAACAGCTCGCTTAGTTTATCACAGCTATTTTCATAATGTTATGTCGTATGGTATTCTGGTTTGGGGTAAAGCAGCTGACATACAGACAATTTTTGTGTTACAAAAAAGAGCCATTCGCTCCATATATAACCTGGGCTCACGTGAAACTCTAAGAGATCTCTTTAAAGAAATTAACATTTTAACGGTAGCATCCCAATACATCTATGAGAATATTATTTATGTCATAAAGAATCGAGAATCATTCTGTAAAAATTCTGATATCCATAATTTTAATACCCGGAATAAAAATAAAATTGCCACTCACAAGTTTCGTGTCCGTAAAGTTTACAAGTCTTTTGTAGGTCAATGTGTTCATTTTTATAATAAGTTACCCGATGAAATTTTGAATTTACCCTTTCCAGCTCTTAAAAATTACCTAAAAAAAACTTTGATGTCAAAGGCTTATTATAGGGTTGAGGACTATCTAACAGACAGAAATGCATGGCCCAAACCAAATACCTAAATAGCGTAGAGTCTAATATTTTCATTGTATCTCATTTCTTGCAGGAAAGCATATCAAACGATTCGACATGTATTTTTTTTGTAAATACCTATTGTTATTTTTTCCTCGTTTTTCTTTCAATTCTCTTTTGTTGTGTACCATTTACATTTACTTAAGTAGGTTAAGTAGTATCATTGTAATAAGCATATTTTGGAGAAAATGACTGACTGTCGAGTTTCTTTCGGCGTTTCTTCTCGGCAGTGGTCTCTTGAGAAACGCTAGTAGTTTTTGACTTGTAAAAGTGCCTTTGCGGCCTACTTGCAGAATAAAGTTCATTTATTTCATTTATTTCATTTATTTCATTTATTTATATAATGCAATTGAATTTTCGCCTTTTAAGTCTATGCTCAATTTTAATGAAAACTTTTTATTTACAAATAAGTAGATAACCTGGGTAGGTCTTACGTGAAGCGATAACCTTAGATAAATGATTTACTAAAGTAAAGTTTATTGTAATTATTGTGGAAAAACTATGATAAAATTTCACTAACGAACACTCTAGACTTTTATTTCTTCGTTTATTATTATATATATTTTTATACAAAAGTAATAAGTAGTACCTAGTGACACCTTTTTGAAATTATCAGTGACATACAGTATCGATATTTTGATAGTCGATAAAAAACATTCACGCTCTACTGAAAAACAATTTCTGTGCTACAAGATAACAGGGTCTAAAAATGAATTCATATAATATCCCAGAGATGTACATGGTCTCTGAGCATCCACATACAATTAATAGTTATTATTCTAACGTCTTTAGAGATGTACACGGTCTCAGAGCGTCAAAATTAAGACTAAAATAATATTGTTAGAGATGTATATGGTCTCTAAGAGTCACTGACAATAAAAACTAATCCACAGCAGGATGATGTCTCTCGTCAATCCCCTATAAAAAGACACTAGTATTAACGTAGTCACTATGTCCTTGCAAGCATGAACAGACCGGGCTCTACAAACAGTAGAGTTTTTTTTGTTATACAACGCCGGTGGCAAACAAGCGTACGGTCCACCTGATGGTAAGCGGCCACCGCAGCCTATAGACGCCCGCAACTCCAAAGGAGTCACGTACGCATTGCCGACCCTTTATGAAATTTGGGAATCACTGTGTTGAAGGCAGAAGCATTCACAGCAGAAGGGACAAATTTACGTCCCTCGCTCTCAACACAGTGCATCCTCGGGAGCTCTGGCAACCTTGCTCACCTCCAGGAACACAACACTACATATTTGTATAGTAGATAATGTTATTATGGCTGGTGGTCTTCTGCAAGGCGGAGGTACTTCCCCAGTTGGGCTGCTCCAAATTCGAGCACGATGACATTTTGCTATGCCCTACCTCTCTTAAAAAAAGAGTAGCCGACGTACCGACCCATTGTTGACTTGTGCTTTGATTATGTGGCAGCTAAAAACCTTAGAGCATTTAAGATAGGAGACGCCTACATCGCATCTCTCCGAACAAAATATTTCGCCTAATTCTGGGAGGGGGGGAAAGAAAATTAATTAATTATTTAGAAAATGGAAAAGTTCGAAAACCAAGGGACTTTTACTAAACCTGAAAGTCCTTTTACTGGACCAGCCACAGGTGCTCTATCGGTGGTTAGAAGCTTGTCCATTATTTACTGGACACCCTGTATATGGTTCAAAATAAATTGTTATGTAGTACCTGTATTACGCGGGGGCTCACGAGGTTAATTGAATAATCATAAACCTTGTACGTATGTCGAATTTTCTCTAATTATCAAAACTACTGATATTAAACACTAACACGAATTATCAAAACTACTGATTTTATTATTAGTGAGAACATTTAAGGAAGTAAGTACATACCAAATGTCCTACATACTCAGTGGATCAGCTGTGGACTTTAAACACCTGACAAAGGAAGCATGCCTATATCTGCAGAATTCAAAATTTTAACTGCAATAATACCCAGTGTGTAACCGCCATACGATAAATAAATAAATACTCACTTACATTATAATATTAAGCGGCTACTTCTGTTGTTTCTCCAATAAATAAATAAATACCAATGGTCCAATGTAAAAATGGGTACTCCTAAGTCACAAAGTTAACTTTCTCTCCCTGTAAATATTGCACAACTAGGCATTGTCTGGCAGTCAAGCCGCAAAGGCATTTATTGTACGAATTTCACGCTCGCACGTGGGGTCCTGTGTAGGGCGACCAGCCCAGTTTGATACTTGTTAAAAAAAGGTTGCATTTTTAATAATAAATAACCTCCCAACACACATACAAGATTCATACCTATCCAACCCTAGATTACTTAAAGATGTTAACAAATATTTTATGTCATGTAATAATTGTGACTACGCCTTTTGATAAGTACTTTCTTGTTGTTTACCAATGATCTGAATGTAATGTAAGTCTTAGTCCGGACTCTAGCTGTAAATAAGCCATTCATGGCTTTAGCAGTTAAGCAATTTCAAACTCTGCGCTAATTTAGTTGGAACTTTAATAATAAATATATATATACAACGATTGAGGTATGTGACTTACGGACCCTTTTGATTCGTTAAATAATTTATTCGGTACTACCGATGATTTAATAAATTCCTGTTAGCCTAATTTAGCCCAATCTAAACATTTCTTCTTCCATTATATCGCTATATCGCTGAACATGAATTAATATAATATTTATAATCTGTTTGACTACTCTTATCCAATTAATTACTATCGAATCCATTTTCCCATCACATATTTCCCATTACGTTTTTTCATACTGTAAAAAAGTTTTAACAAAGTAAACATTTCACACATTATAGCAACATTATTCTTTTTTTTTTTGATGGCTTTCACTCCTTGCTGAATTTGACATTATTCTTTAATTTTTTTTATACCACGTCGGTGGCAAATAAACTGACAGCCCGCCTGATGGTAAGTCGCTTATAGACGCTTGCAACACCAGAGGCGTTCCTCGCGCGTTGCCGACCCGTAAGAAATCTTTTAACGCCTTTTTTGAAGAGTCCCATGATGAACATGATGTGTTTGCGAACAATTCATATTACTATTCCATTATTTTGCCACCACTACCAAGTCTACTTAACCCTCCAACAGCGCATCCCCAACCGCAGATCACGGGAAGGGTTACGCACTTTCGTCACGCTTGTCGCCGCGTGCGCACCCTACAACGACCACCCAAACCACAGAGTAAAAAATAACACGTTTATATTTTACAAGCTGTGCTATAGACGCCTGGGCCCAAACGGGTTTGTTTAATCTGTGGTGCGTTTTGATTAAAATGTGGGTAGCCTGTACGCGTTCGAAATGCACCCTTTTCGTCACGCGGTGAATAAAAATACTAATTTTAAACAACAATGGCGATGGGTAACTAGTTCCTTGTGCAAACAAATTGCTCTATTCTTGTAGTGTTCGGTCTGTGCTGTGAACAAATATTTGGGTTATTTTGACTTTGGTTTGCGTGATTTGAATGACAATCTAATCAAGGGAGATTTTCGATTTAAATAGAACATGTTTTTTAAATGTTTGCACATGATTAAAATATCTGGACATTCAATATTTAATCCGTTACATGTCATGTCGCTTTAAAATTTTTTAGAGACATCGAAAGTGGATCGAAATAAGATAGTATAAAATTAGAAAGACATTTTTTATCTATGCTGAAATGTAACAATGGCGGCAAACTCTGCCAGTTGTTCTAACTCGTCGTCTACCGGTCCCTGGGATCTCAGGGCTCATAACAAAAGAATGCTATTGTTTTTTTTTCCGGCGTAAGACTCCCGGCGGCTTAACTGATTCGTAGTTCGTAGTTCGCTTATTCAAGAACAATACATTAATTGTGTTTGAATACAAATGTCAGATGGATTAACAGGTTTTTTGGATTAGGAACAAACGTAAAGTAAATGTAAAATGGAAACTCCTGTTTTTAGAACAGACTTGCTTTAGTTTATACACGAGGGGTTCGAATTACTCAAGCGTTGAAAATGAACAAATATGATTTTGTAAAACGTCAGCAATGTCAGAATCAGAATGACACTTCAAAATGCGCTCAGTTTGCATTCGAGATTGTACATTATGTTAATGGAAGCGGAATCTTATTTTCTAAGCCATAGGCACTAAGACCAGTGCAAATTTAAATAGGTTTACTTTGCTTGTGTGGCAGCCCTTAAGGCAGTTGAGGTACTTATTTGAAAGGGACATGGTGGAAGAATCGGAAATATGACTTTATTAATGATCAAGTATCAAGAAACTAAATCATTTTCCGTGATATTACATATTTAGTTTAAGTAGCGAATATCAATCATATGATTCCTCTTTTGTAAAGTCGGTGGAAGATACACTCAAGAGCAAAAATAATGGGTACACTTTCTATTGAATATTCATAAAGAGTGTACATGATTATTTTTTCTCGTGAATGTGCTAAGTATAAATGTCGTCCAACTTCAAAAAAAAATAATAGACCATCAAAACATATATAGAAATATGAACTAAACGCCCAGTGCTTGACCATAACCCAATAATTGACGCCTTCAATCGTATGTCACGTTAATAGAGGTGAACAATAGTTGACAACTGTTAAGTATTTATTTGTCAATTTTGGGACGTTTGAATTCAATATTTCGGAACAATATTTAAATAATTTAGCAGTTAATAAGCTCAATAAAACTTGTAATATGAAATCACAGCAAATATCCATGATTGTCAAAAATATATTTTTTTTTCTGAGTTTATTTGTAATCAGTGCATAACTTTTAGCAAATGTGTTAAAGGTTTATAGGCATTCGGGTGTGTCCTCCAGTGAGGGCATCTACCCTTTTACATTGAAATTACTTAACGTCCTTTCTCTTCAGTCGTTTAACATAACTTTGGATCGTTAGTTGTTGAGCGAGCAAAAAAATATCTGAACACTATAAATACAACACGGTAACTTTCAGATACTTGGTAACATTGATCGTCAAATACCTGTCACTAAATTGGAAAGCCACAGTAACACATGCTCAATCATTCCAACTTATCGATAAATTATAACTATTAGCCGCCATATGTAATTTTAAAACCAAACTTAACTGCAGAGGGTCAAAGCAACCATTCCAAAGAGTATTATCTCCAAGAGCGTTAACATCGCTTACGTCATTATAAAATGGTCAGTTAATAATACGCCATATGTGTGCAATTCCCGCCTCCGCTAATCCCGCCATGATGGAAACACATTTTACAAATGTTAGACGTTATTTAATCTACTATATTGGATTTAGCCGTGGAAAGCTATTGGGTAAATATGTGGTCAATAAGTTAACTGAGCGGTAGAGCCACTGTAGCTGAGCGGTAACCACGCAAATTTCATAATGTGACCGTCCGCTGTGTGTGATGTGTGTGTGTAAATGTGACGACCGGTTTAGCCTAGTGGGTAGTGCACCTGCCTGTGAAGCTGACTGTCCTGGGTTCGAATCCCGGTCAGGGCAAATATTTGTGTGATGAGCATGAATATTTGTTTCTGAGTCTTGGATGTTTTCTATGTATTTAAGTATTTATATCTATTAAATATATCGTCGTCTAGTACCCATAACACAAGCCTTCTTGAGCTTACTGTGGGGCTAGTTCGATTTGTGTAAGATTGTCCTCTAATATTTATTTATTTATTTAATGTCTTACTGCGTGTCTCAAAAAACTTACCAATGTAAGTATATCATTTGACGACCGCTTTAGCCTGGTTGGTAGTGACCCTGCCTTCGAAGCTGGAGGTCCCGGATTCGAATCCCGGTCAGGACATTTATTTGTGTGATGAACGCAAATATTTGTTCCTGAGTCATGGATGTTTTCTATGTATTTAAGTATATATTGATCTATATAAGTATGTATATCGTCACTTAGTATCCGTAGTACAAGCTTTGCTTAGTTTGGGAATAGGTTGATTTGTGTAAGATTGTCCACAAATATTTATTATTATTATTTGTATGTCTTTCCCGTTCACGGGACAATGGTATCCCGGACCTTTGGGAGGCGTGCGCGGAGCCGAAGTACCGAGGCACCGAAGTACCAAACGAGTACCACATAGCCAACACGTAGAGGCCCTTTTGAAACTTTAATGAAATGCAAGGGATACACCGAGCGGATACTGTCCCTGCCCGTGTCATGGGACGCACACAGAGACAGTACGCAGCCACATCAGTAGGGTACGCAACCGTGCGTTGTTCGTGCTAGGAAGGCTTGGGCCGATGATTAACAAGTTTAGTAAAATGTCACTTAGTAATAAGCTGACACTCTACAAAACTTGTGTTCGTCCAATCATGTCTTATGCAAGCGTAGCTTTTGCTCACGTGCCTATGACATCGCTCAAGCCGCTTCAGGTCATTCAGAATCGTTTTCTCCGTAGGGCGACTGGTGCTCCGTGGTACCAGTCGAACCTCAGTCTGCACCACGACATGGGGATTAGCACTATGTATGGTTTCTTTAAGCAGACTGCCAGACGTTATTTTGACAACGCTCCCCATCATAGGAATCCGTTAGTTAGGAAGGCTGTCGACTACGTTCCCATCCCTCCCCCCTCTGTCGTTACTCGGCGATCACTGATTAGGGGCCGCACGGTCCGGCGTCCTAGGCACACACTTACGGACCCGGACGACGTAATCACAGCGTCTATCGAAAGATGGAACGCTGCGCTTGCGGCGTCCAACTCTGACACGACGCGTACACTTAGGCATTCCCGCCGGCGGGGACGTCCACCGCGCGATCGCGACAACAGTGACACATATAGTCCCTATTCGTCCCGGTACCGCCGCACACCGGGTAGAGTCAGTCCGACCCAGGTCGGGCCTAGCTGAGTTTCTTGCTGGACTCTTCTCAGCTAGGCTAGGTTTAGTGAACCAGCGACAAAACTCCCAGTAGCTCGATTCCACTCACACCTCAGATTCGGTTGAAACCGCTCAACCAATCTCACTGGAGCGCAAACTCTTAGAGTATTCCAGTGTTCCAAACCACACGCGTGGTCGTGCCGGAGGTTTTCCCCTGGATTTTCCCCAGGCTACTCTCCAACCGCGCACTCCTATCGCTTTATTGGGCCCAGCCTATAAAGCCACAGTCAGGTTCAAAAAAAAAAAAAAAAAAAAAGCACAGAGACAGCACCCGCCAGGGTGTACAGGGACTATTTCTGGTTGATGGAGCCTAAATGAACTGGGTTATTGGGTGAAAATGATGAATTAATGGCTGGGCTATTGCGTGAGACAACGGACGCCTGCCTAATAAAACTGTCTCAGATATTTATTTCCGGCAGACGGTGACTCGCTCTCTGCTAGATATATATATATTATTATTATTTATTATCATTAGATATTTAACAGTGGCTTTTTGCCGAAGGCTAACGTCTTGAGGAAACCGGTTTAGTCCCAAGGTCTAGCTTTCCCTCTGTTGCCGAAGTTGTAGTTAGGGAGGCGAGGTAGCTAAATGGCGTAATTCAACGGCGTCGTCGAGACCTATCAAAATCGAAAGATAAAATAATTTCGAAAAGAAAAGCTCGTATGGTAAAAACCATTTTAGCGGTGGGTTTGGCGTGTACGGTGTTTCAAAAACGTTAAAAAAATCAGTTACTTGGGCATTCTCGAGCGCGTCAGATATTCATACTACGTATACCCCAAGTGCCTCTGATAACAACGGTATACTAATCTGCCGGTTTGCGTGGTGGGGGTAGGAATATAAAGTAGTCAAAAATGCAAAAAAAAAAAAATTACTCGAGCGCGTCAGATTTTCAGAAGGGGTGTTAAGTAGGCCCCAAGGAAGCTCCCTTTAAAAAAACTGACGATTTCGGCGTGACGATAAGTTACGATGAATTTTTGAAAATGCAAAAAAATAAAGTTTTTTTGAAATACTCGAGCGCGTCAGATTTTCATTGGGGAGGTTTATCTCGGTATCCTGAAAGCATATTTTCTTAATCTGACAAAAATGTTGGTGGGTTCTCTTAATCTGACCGAAAAAGGTTTTTTGGGTCTTTTTTTTCCTTTCTTTCTCCTTGATAAAACGGGGAATTTAAGAATGACAATAAAGCGATAGATACAACCAACGTAAATGTGGGGCCAGAAACTGCTTGAGTGGCGTCCACGCACCGGAAGACGAGCTGTCGGTAGGCCTCCGACAAGGTGGAGTGATGACCTGGTGAAGGTCGCGGGAATCCGGTGGAAACGAACGGCACAGGACCGGTCTAAATGGCGAGCCTTGGGGGAGGCCTATGTTCAGCAGTGGACGTCTTTCGGCTGAAATGATGATGATGATGATGATGAAATGTAGATGAATGTAGTGCGAATTGTATTATCTAAATATATAAAAGAAGAAACTGACTGACTGACTGACTGACTGACAAGGATTTTACAAAATTCACCCCCTAAAGGGGTGAAACGGGGGTCCAAAGTTTGTATGAAAACCCGTATTTATTAAAGCGAGAGACATGAAACTTTTTATATAGAGTATGTGTTTAAATATATTAATGGCGTATTTCAGCGTTTTTCTAAATTGCTTCACTAAAGGGGTGAAAAGGGGGTTCAAAGTTTGTACGGGGAGAGAATCTTTTTTAAAGTGAGATATTTGAAACTTCGTATATAGACTCTCTGTTTAAATACAACAAAACATATTTAAGCGTTTTTCGAAATTGCTCCCCTAAAGGGTTCAAAAGGGGGCTCCCAGTTTGTACGGGAAGCAAATCTTTTTTGAAGTCAGAGATTTAAAACTTTGTATATAGACTCTTTGTTTGAATACAACAAAACATGTTTCAGCGTTTTCCGAAATTGCTCCCTTTAAGGGGTGAAAAGAGGGTTCCAAGTTTGAGCCGATTACGAAAATGGCATGCATTTTCTAATCAAAGATGGCGGAGATTTATTTTTCTTAATTATCAATTTGGGTGTCATCTTCGAGGTTGCTCTGGGTGCCGATAATTGTATTGTTATGTATGACCTTTACATTTACTTCAATTCTTCACTTCGTTTTGCAATTTGAGGATCAACAGGCTATTGAATAATATACATACATGAAACTGTACATGTTAATAATACTTTTGTATACAGATACGCGTAACTTTTTCCGAGTCCACGAACATTGTCGAGAAGCTTTAGAAAAATAAAATTTAGAGATATAATAAAAGTCACATAATTTAATCATCGTTATTTCATACCAAATTTTTTTAACACCCTCAGTCTTCGAGATATACTCAAAAAACCGGGAGTTTGAGTTTTTATGATGCTTCAAGTCAAAAAGTTTTAACTTTGGACAAAAATGTAAAGAGACCTTTTTTGTGTAAAATAAAATTACCTTTTTTGTTTATTTAAACTTTTTTTTTGTAAAATGTATCGTTCGCGACTTATATGCCGCGACGCGTTTTTCGGAAGACGAAATGGCTCCTCCACACTTCCGGTCATACGGAAACCGGCAGATTTTGTATTTTTAGTAAGTTTTACATTATATTCTTCAAAATAAATAAAATAAAAATCGCGCTCGAGAATGCCGGATTAACGTTTTTTTTTTACAAGTTCGCGACCCTATTACTCGGCGGCGTCAAGGACTTATCGTCAGATTAGTTAAATTTAGTCTTAAAACACTAAAATCAACCCCCAATATCTTAATCTGACGCGCTCGAGTATTTCAGACTATCGATTTTTTTTTACTAATCTGATCGTCATTCCTAGGCGCGCGTCACTACATATAGAGCTAAATACTTTACAAGGTTGTTCTATTAGGTCTAAGGTATCTCCCATATCTTAAACTGCCACGCTCGAGTATTACCGAAAATTCCCCTATTCGCCTCCCTAACTATTGTTCTGAAATCGTCGTGGCGACTTTAATCGCCCAGTTAGTGAGGCCCTGAATAGGGAATATGCATGCGGAATAAATAATAATAATATGTCACTGTATTTGTATGAATAGTAAACCATCAAATAATATCAGAAAACAGTAAATTAATAAGCTCAAAATCTTAAAAAGATATGACCCATGACAGTTTCGAAAAATGATGTAATTTATTTTATTGACTAAAAGTACTTAAAATAAATTAGCAAAAAATTTTTTTGTAATTTCACATCACTTTTTTTTGGCGGTTCATAGAATACACCTTCCTACCAAATTTCATAATTGTAGTGCTTATAGTCTATGAGTAAATCGGCTGTGACATACGGACGGATGGACGGACGGACGGATGGACAGACATGACGAATCTATAAGGGTTCTGTTTTTCGCCATTTTGGCTACGGAACCCTAAAAAAATGATGCATATCGTAATCTAGTGTTTAAACCACCCGCGTGGTCGCGTCGAAGGTTTCCCCTAGATTTCCCCCAGGCTGCTCTCCAACGGCGCAATCCTATCGCTTTATTGGGCCCGGCCTATAAAGCCACAGTCGGTTTCAAAAAAAATAAATTAAAAATGGACTACGAATACACAAGTCAGTAAAGGGTCGGCAACACGCTTGTAATTCTTCTGGAGTCGCAAGCGTCCATGGTCTGTGTGATGCTGCTTGGCCGTAAGCATGTTTGTCATGGTATAAAAAACTGATTCCAATTCAATACATAATTCCAAATAGATCCCCAGTATAATTACACGACTTTGGTCACGTGTGATGTGTGAAAAATGGCGGATTCCCGTCGCGAGAGCACGTCGCGGGTCCATCCATCATGTGACGTCACGGGGGTGTTTAATGCGATGCCAATGCGGAGAGCCGCACTACAGGGCCCTATTCTACTAGTCTCAGTGGCAGCTTGGGACATGGCGACCTTGGGAATAAAAAAATAATCTAATGTTAACTATTTTTTAGTTTAATACAAAGGAACGGTTAATGAATTTGGAACTGGGTAGCGATTGCACCTCTCAGTTGGCTAGAGCGACTGGCCGCGACTGCCGGGAGGTCGCAGGTTTGAATCCTGCTCGGGGCCTAAATTTTTCAAGTTTTCCTTCATTCTAAATTCTAATGTTAACTAACTGTTATAATGTCTGTATTTGGGAAGGAACTGGTTGTCGAGACACAGGGAAACCTTACGAGTAGAGTGAGGGCTTGAACTTTAAAGAAAGAAAGGAAGACTATATGTTAAGATTGCAATAAAGAGATAATTATTATTGAACAGTCACACCCAAGTAACACAGTCATGTTGAATAAAGTTTAAGTAAATGTCTATTCAGCTGTTATTCAAGCAATTTGGCCACATTTTTAAATGCTTTAGCCTGTATAACAGCGATCTAAAGTTTGGGTAATAGTTTAGTAATACTGTGGTATGATACCTACCCACAGTGTGGGATTTTCCTTCAATATTGCGAAACACTACTTTACTGTTTAATTTATCCACTTTATCAAATGATAGCGAACACTGAAACTCCCACAGTTCTATGTCTCTTAGTTTTTGAGATTTTCCATAAATCGAGAAACAGCCATAGAAATCCATAGAAATATGAAAACCGTAATTACTCACTTTTCATGCCTCTTTTTAAAATCAGCCTTATATGTTAATATAAAGGTAGTTTTAATATACCAATATGACTCAATAAAAGTTGAAATTGATGACTATTAGAGGATGATATCATCAATTTTCTAAAAATTTAAATATATATTTTTCTCGATAGTCTTACATCGGTCGCATTTTATTTTACAACTATTCGATAGTTTATAAGAAGCATTATCATTAGGAAAAAAAAGTAAATGAAAATATCGCAGGATTGGCGACATATGATTTTTTAAATATTCAAGTTAGGGTTGTCACACCCCAGGTAGGTTAACTTTATTTTCAGTTGGGATGTCGTGGCACTTGTTGCAAAATCTTAGTATGTTTAAAAATATAAGCAATATTATGCGCAAGAACAGGTTTTTAGCTCATCATCCGCACCGTAAATGAATGTAACAGCATAGTCTAATATTCAATATATTAAGGTCAGCAAAATCAAGGTTTGTTGGTTTTATATAGGTACGACAAAAAGCATTACTACTAGCAGAACGGTTGTCAGTATAATCTGTTGAATCTCTGATGACCCTTCATATCATGTGGCATTGGGAAGGGGTCCACCCTCGTCAAGCGCTTGCTGAAACCCAATGCCAATTACATGATATCTGGAGGAGCGGGGGTGAGGCGTCATGGAGCCGGTAAAGAGCCATGGCGCTGCTTTGCCTCAGCAGGAGCTGACCCGTTCTTCTGGGGGATGTCCTTCCGGGCCTCGACTGGGGGACTTAATGCGAGAGGGGCAAGAGGGCGCCAACCCTCTTGTTGGTCAGCGAGTGGCAGATGGAGATACTCTTCAACCTCCGGGAGCATCATCATTAACGATAGGAGATGCTCACCCAAAGACTGCTACCAGACTCGACATTTACAAAATTTTGATAGCAGGTTCAAAATCTCGTGGAACGAAAACCAGACCCAAGGATTTAGATGTGAAAGAACGAATTAGAGTAATTTTCAATTATTTGTGGCCTGATAGGATGTTACGCAATATTGATCTGAATGATCAAAAAATTAATGATTATGTAACTAAATTTACCCATAAACGTAAACGTTTTATTTACTCAGTGTTCCCATTCTCAGACGGAAATCGTAAGACTTTTGCCGAAATACTCGGTATAGAGGAGTGGCTTGTCGACGATTTTCATACCATTTTGGTGGCTCTCTCAAGTGGTTTACAAATCGACACAAACGAATTTCGTGTATTTTATGCATCTGTGGGTGAAAAATACGTACAATCATACGGCTGGTTTAATATGTCAGTCACCATGCACAAAATACTACTACACGGCTGGCAAATTATTTATATAAGTCCTTTGCCAATAGGAATGCTGTCCGAGCAAGCCGGTGAATCCCGCAACAAATTTTGGAGGTATGATCGTGAGCATCACACTCGAAAAATAGACCGAAAGACTACAATTTTGGACCTTTTTCGACGTGCTCTCGAATCTTCGGACCCTTTTATTTCACATATTTTGTCTTTCAAAGACCGCAATAGTAAACAAAAACGATCACCTATACCGCCTAAAGTTCTAACACTTATAAAGTCTACTGAGCCACATACTGCATTAATGCCCGAAAATAATGAAGACGACAATTTGTCACTCATTTTAGACGAACGACTTTATTATTCTGATGATGATTAAACTTCCAATTATCGAATAATGAAGAATTCATGCCAGTCAAGTGAGCAGAACAGAACCGTCGCCTCTAAACTCTGATATTATTTTCGTTTGTGTGTGATAGCCCTATTTCCATAGAAATGGAACAAATACTTAGAAACGCCATAAATTCCAAATCCCGTAAGATAAAATCGTGAAAATTTGAGGCATGGTAGGTACATTCATTATACGTCCTTTGGAGCTAAAATAAAATGCGACCGTTAATAAACTTTGAAAAAAATAAAATAAATTATAAAAAATTAAATTATTTAATATCGTCCGGTTTATTAACTTTACAGTCTTGTATTTTCTTTATATTACTGAATATTGTTTTGTGAAATTACAGACAAAAAATTGGGGCATTATTGGCATTAATTACGAAAATAAAAATACAAACAGGTTTTGATGACGTCATTGATCTGGTGTTTAGAAATTTATAACTTGAAAATTAAACGTGATAGGTGACTGGGAGTTTCACTATGGGCTTTAAAATAGTATTAAGCAGCGAATAAAATCATAATAAGGTAGTGAACAAAATTGAAGGAAAATCCCACACTGTGCTACCTTAATACAACTTTTAAGCTTAAAGTGTATTAAAGATCTAAAGAGAATATTATTCAGAATTTGGCTATATTATAGTAATCTAACACAAAAATATTTTGTCCTAAATATTAAATGTTTTATATTATAGCATTTTAATTCTGTAGTATTATGATACTGTTATTTTATATAGTTTTGAAAAAAAGACACCTCGCCGAGTTTCTTACGCCGGTTCTTCTCGAGGCAGAGGTTTATTTTATGAACCGATGGTAGTTTTTTGACATTCATAAGTGCATGTAATATGTCTAAATTGAGGATTTCATTTCATTAATTGCCTTTATTCATACATTATAGAGATTATTGCTGATAAAGAGGTGTAAAAATTTGCGAAAAGCTATTAGGTATTCAAACTTTATTCAGCATGTTGTGTTATTTGGGCAGTAGACGACGTTATCTACTGCAATTTTATGTATTGTGTTCTTATTGAGGTGCGCAATTAAAGTGTTTTATTAATGCGGTCGCCGAATTCATTTTAAACTACTTAGGCCAACAAACGTCTTTACATTAGGCTGTCCGCCTACCTATAAGCGTTGGCAGCTGTCGATCGCCGAATGCGGCCGACTAACGTGTTCTTTACACTTCGTCGCATGCGGCGAACGACGAAGTGTAATTGTCGCTTTACATAATATCATGACCCTGCGTCCTGAAGCTAGGAAACCCTGTCTTAGTGTGTTACAGGACCCAGTATCCAAATAGATATTAAGTAAAAATAAATATTAAGTTCAAATTTAAACGATTAACTATAGCACACCTCCTAGATATTCAGGGAAATACCTCCCTCGCAACTAATTAGAATTCAAATTATAAGCAATATAATTAAATCGCATTAAAAACAACATACGAACGAAACACACACGCAAACACACAGACAACATACACAATTCTGCACATACATCGGCCATGAACGTAATTTATTTATTTATTTATAATTATCCCTCGAGCACAAAAACAGCTTAAATTTCTGGACTAGCGACCACTCTCTCAGGGACCAGTTTCAAAACCAGCGCTGGGCTACTAAGCTTGGCACATGCTGAAATTGGGACCCATTTGCCATCTTACACTCAAAGTTTTTCGTATTATAAGTTTAGTTAAGTTTTATTTCTCTCTATTTCATAATTGTTTTTTTCTTTAAGTACCTTGTTTGTCTCACTCAATTGTATCTGTTTTTCTTAATGGCAAATAAAAACATTCTTATTCTTATTCTTAAATATTGACCATACATTTTTTGCCTAAAAGTTAATTTCCCCGTGTCGATTTCAACCAAAATTTTAAATCCATACAATCCCAGCGTAACGGTAAGTTAATTAAGCCTAAACCAGGAAACAATAACCGAAGGGCTAGCAGCATTTGTGTCAATACGGCCCCCACGAGCGTCTGTCCACGTCACAAATGTAACAACTGCATGTTCACCACTTGTGAGTTACGACCTCCCTCTTTTAGGATCGACCGCGGTCGCTTATTGTTTGGGCTACAGACTAACAAAGTTTGCGAGCATTAAACGTTTCACTGATATATAATACTTTAGTGGATATATTCGTCATCATTATTATAGGATATATCAGGGTCATTCTACTTTTTTTGACCAGTAGTGAACAAAAATAGGATTTCGAAATAGTACTTGAACCTAATAAAAGGAATTTATAGGTAAAAATACTTAAATATTAAAAGGTGGGTACCTAACACAGTGGTAAAAACCATTTTTTCATACAAATGTTGAGACCAGGGACCGATACCGGTATTTAAAAAAAACCCTGAATTAGCCCAATATTTTGGATTATTTTTTGCTCTTTACGTAGGGCTGAATCATGTGTTTAGGTAACAACGTCGTATTATGAGATTGTCCCATTAAAAACAAAATAATGAACTGGTGACAGTAATAATACCGGTATTTTTCTATGGAGACCCTGGTTGAGACATCCAATGACCACTGAGTTACTCGATTTATGGGTATTAGCTGTGGTTCGTTAATTACCAAAACTATCGGAAGTGATACTGCAATTAAACCTCTTTCCAAATAACAATACACAAATATTAAGAGGGGGTCAGGTATTCCAAAATCTGCATTAAAAAAAAAAGAGTCAAAAAATTATGTACATGAAAAAGTAGAATGGCTAAGTAAACACTTGCACAAATCAATTACATAGTCGAAATCAAACTTAATAATAAATATTTGTACAAAGGCGAACTTATCCCTATAAAGGATTACTTCTAGCTAACCCTTTAATCCGTCAGTTAAAATTATCGCTGTCACTTTCTAATTTAATATGAAAGAAAAGGACAAAGCTAACTTTATCTGACAGATATGATATCTGGGGTTGAAAATCGGGCCTAAGTTCACATCGAATTTGAACGAAAGGTTACGATAGCGTATAGTAAATACACGTCATGGCAAAATATCTACATTATCTATAAAAAAACCTGCCTAGTGTCGGACTTCGCACGTATAGGCTTTCGAACCAACCATACCTTAATTTTTAAAGTTGGTTTTAACAGGAAAAATATGGAAGTTCCAAATAAAAAATAAAATTTATCAATGTCTCAGTATTTTAAATAAAATAAAATAAATAAATATTTGTGGACAATCTTACACGAATCAACCTGGTCCCAAACTAAGCAAAGCTTGTACTATGGGTACTAGGCGACGATATACATACTTATATAGATAAATATATACTTAAATACATAGAAAACATCCAAGACACAGGAACAAATATTCGTGCTCATCAAATAAATGTCCTGATCGGGATTCAAACCAGAGGCCTCCAGAGGCAGGCAATAGTGGTCCTATTTCGCATTTGCCACCGTCGTTATACAAAAACACATATTTCCATTGCGGTTCGCCAGAAACAACACAAACTCGGTAACGCGACATTAGCGAGGTAAACGCCAGTGTTGCCAGATGGTTACATTTCTTACATTTGACGACCGGTTTAGCCTAGTGGGTAGTGCACCTGCCTGTGAAGCTGACGGTCCTGTGTTCGAATCCCGGTCAGGGCAAATATTTGTGTGATGAGCATGAATATTTGTTTCTGAGTCTTGGATGTTTTCTGTGTATTTAAGTATTTATATCTATTAAATATATCGTCGTCTAGTACCCATAACACAAGCCTTCTTGAGCTTACTGTGGGGCTAGTTCGATTTGTGTAAGATTTTCCTCTAATATTTATTTATTTATTTTATTTTATTTTTCGTAACTTTTGACCAGCTCGAGCAACATGTAAGTAACTTCTGTTGTAAGGGAAATTTTCGTAACTTTTAAGAACAATGAAACTCTATTTAAAATAAAGGTCTTTTGTATCTAACCGGGACCAAGCGGTACAATTTATAAGCTTCCATACAGGAAAGGTAACCAAAGAAACCACATGATACGACTCTCTCTCTCCGTCTGTTGTACATATAGTATTTATTTCTTAAACTATACAGAATCTTGTATTGTTTAAGAAATAAATACTATTACTATGTACGAGCAAGCAACTATGTATGACATTTGAGATATCCCCTATCAGCCCGGCGTAATTCTGTCGCTGAGCTCACCGAATTCTAGCTACATGTGGCTACTAATTTCTTAAAATCGGCAGTTTTGATCAGTAATTATGAGAAATAGAAAAAATGTAACTTTTGCATCAAAAATGTAACTTTTTAAGAAACGAAACGTAATTTACGTCCCAAGGGCCCTGGCAACACTAGTAAACGCTTGTAGCATGCATGGCCGCCGCAGCGCGTAAACCCAACTTCGCACATTACGACGTTGTTGATCATTCAAACTTCGCATGGGTTTTGGATTGTTAGCAATTTCGGTTGTTGTGGCGGAGGGGAGTTTGAAACCTGTGTATTGAGGGGAGTTTGAAACCTGTGTATTTTGTGAGCGATACTGCTTTTACAGAATTCTCATTGTGTGGGATATTTGCAACCGACATAGTACAAGCTTTGCTTAGTTTGGACCTAGTTTTGTGTAAGATTGTCCACAAATGTTTATTATTTATACATTTTAAACAAGTTTACGGCCTGTCGCGATTATTGAGTATCGAACGCTCGACTTTTCACTCGAAATCTGTAAAATCATCATAGTTTTTTGACAGATCTCGAGTGAAAAATCTAGCGGTCTACACTCTAAAATCGGCCCCCAGGCCAAAGACGCTTACGCCTCTAAAATAATCATGAACACTTTGCTGACCATGTATTAATTTGAAGATTTGTTACCTGCAGGCGAATCACGTAACGTTATGTACTAACGGTAGATAGATTTTACTGTCAATTTTGAAGTATAACTGTATGAGGTGACAATTAAAATTTGACATTAAAATCTACCTACCTAACGGTAGTAAATAAGTTACGTGATTACCCCGCAGGTCCCTGGGATCCCCGAGATCATAACAAAAGAATGCTATTGTCTATTTTTTTCACCGGGAGACGATGGCTTAAGGCTTGAGGTGTGCAATAAAGAGTATTTGTATTGTATTGTATTGTCTTCTCCTTCACCGTCGTTACTCTCAGAGTGGTAGTGGCCGTCGTGCTTTGGGTGGCGAGCTTTACCACCCGGCGCGATCCTTCTCTCATGGCTGCACGGTTGGCGCTTTCGTACATCGGGCAGTTTAATGAGGGCTATCGCGTATGAATTCGCCACTAGAGGCGCTAATGTAGCGTGAGGTCTCCGAAATGTCAAATGTCACTTTTTGTGGTTGCGCTACGCGAGTTAATAATTGGAACAATATGGTTAGTATTTTGCAATACCTGAGCTTGATTGTGGCAAGTATGAGTTACGGGTCAATGACTGTCAGTGCTTTGAGACAGTCTTGTTTTTTGGAAACTTATTTCCGCCTTTTTTTTCGACCAAAACGTGACTACGCTACAATGCGGGATGTTCGATATTTTTACTGTATGGTTTTAAAGTATTAAATATGATTTAAATGTAAACTTCGTTCTCATGCCCATAATAACCAATAACAATTTTTGAGCTGGACCTTACTCGACTTGACAGTGGCGCCAACTGGTTAGCACAAAAACGATAGCCCTCATTGTACCGACAGCAAGAGACTAATGCAAAACGTATAATAGTCTCAACACAGCACATCCCCTGGAGCTCTACCGACCTTTCTCACCTCCAGGAACTCAACACGACATACGTTAGTTACAATATGTCAAAAATAAAACTAAGACATGTTCATTTATTAACCAACTTACATTTACAGATAAACCAAACATGCAAGTTATAGGTTACAAAGACTTATTACTAATGGTGCTTAAGGAAATTACTCTATACTTAGTGATATTATCATTACTCATGTCAATATAATATTATATTAGCGATATAGCGTATCATCATGTTATCATTAATTTTGTGAAGTCTAATTTATGAACAATAGATTAAAATAAACAATGTAAAAAATATAGAAATGTCAATAATGTCAAATATTAAATACACAATAAGTTACAGAGACAATATAAATAATAATAAGATTAATCATTGGTAAATTAGCATGCAAATAATTTAAGGATAAATACTACTGGCGGTTACAATTGATTCCAAATAGTGACTGGATGCGGCCAAAAAACGATTCTCAGACGTGAAAAAGATGTCGAGTTGACTGTCGCTGGTTTGTATGCTGTTCAGTAAATTAAGAGCCAGGTGTAGAGGGGAGGAGGTGAGTGCGCGGGTCTGGGCGGGCGGGACGGCGAACAGGCCGCGACTGCGCGCGCGCAGCCGTCTAGAGGCAACTGGCGGGACCCGAATGTTTATTTGTGCAAGTAGCCCAGGGTTGAGTATAATCCCGCGAATTAATCTAAAAAAGTATTTGACTAAATACATGTTTCTCCGGGCTTCAAGAGACGTATAACCAACCATACCAAGTATGAAAAGAGTTGGATAGAGAAAGGGATAGTATCCATATGTTCTCCTATAAAGTGTACGTACAAATGATTTTTGAACCTTTTCTATGAGTAGAGTGTACTGTTGCTCATGAGGATTCCAGATTGCCGCATTAGTTTCCAGCCTGCTGCGCACAAACGCATTGTACAAGTTAGTAGCTAAAGAAGAAGTAAATTGTTATTATTGGCAACGGTTTTCTGTAAGGTGGAACTTTCTTCGTTTTACAACATTATTATGTTGTATCTATAGCAGAGTGTTGTAGGTGTTGTGTTCCTGGAGGTGAGCAAGGTTGCCAGAGCTCCCGAGGATGCACTGTGTTGAGAGCGAGGGACCTAAATGTGTTCCTTCTGCTGTCAACACAGTGCATCCTCAAATCTTATAAAGGGTCGGCAACGCGCATTGACTCCTTTAGAGTTGCGGGCGTCTATAAACAGCGGTGGCCGCTTACCATCAGGTGGACCGTACGCTTGTTTGCCACCGGCATTGTATAAAAAGATATAAGCACCGTTTTTCAAATCAAAACATTTGTTCTGCAAATAGGCCTCAAGGGCACTTTTACAAGTCAAAATCTATCTAGGTACATCAAATAAAAATAATACAATAATCAAAGTATCATTAATTAAATTTAGTGTTACATGTCAAAAATAAGACTAAGAAACTAATAACAATCGAGATTTGTTAGAGATGTATGTATGTAAGCACTTTATTGTAATCTTATGTGACACGTATATTGTTTTAACAGGTTAAAACAATATACATGTCACATAAGATTAGAGTACAAAGGCGAACTTATCCCTATGAGGGATCTCTTCCATAAGATGATGATGATGGAGATGTATAAGGTCTCTAAGCGCCAAGCATTTTGGTTATAAGAGATTCTTGTGTCCCGTCAATCAAACAGATCCACAACCACAATACAGCCCCCTTGCGGCTAATAACGCCGCCGCAGCCGCGCGTCACTCACAACTGTTGCGCGGCCCTTATTCATTCATTATACACCTCTGGTTCATTCTCTGCACATTGTGATTTCGAAATCGCTTCTCATTTCACGAAATCGCGTAATCTGTCACTGTTTTAGTGGTTGTCCGCTGGCGCTAGTTGCGACTTGTGACAGACCACAGATATTTGAAGATTGTTTAAGGTCGCGTTCATGTTTATCTGTTCTTGTCTGTTTAAATTGTGTTATGTTTGTTATGTTGTTTGTGACTTTAGTGTTTTTTGTCTTTCGTGGCTTCTCGTGGTCCCAAAGGAAGACCAGCGCTAGCCAATGGCTAGCACTATGCTGATTTGGGGCCATTTCGTGGCTATTTTCTGTATTTTGGTGTTATGTTAATTTGTACTGTGTCTGTGCCACGAATAAATGTTTTTTCTTTTCTTTCTTTTCTTATTAGATAGACCGTTCATACTTCTTTGCAGTGGTGGTCTAGGTGGACAGACAGTAAGTAATAAATGTCCTCTGGGATCTGTTATATGGATATTGAACCAAATCAGACCGTAAATAAAAATGTCGGCGGCCCATTTTTCTAATCTGGTTCGCATTACGATCGATGGCCTATCGTAGGAAAGGTTTTTACTCGTTAATTATATCTGTGATGTTAATGCCCAATAGCAAAGTTGTAAATTTTTCAAGCCTCGGTTTCCAACCATGTCGCGACTCCCTCTTTATATAGGAATGTTACTTTATTACATTATATAATATAATGAGGGCATCGCGACATGGTGGAGATGCTGGGATCAAATTAATTTAACCATCCACCTATGTATACCGTGTTTTTAAGCAATTAAATGATTTATGTACAGGGCGATAAGATTGAGGACTTCACGAAAGGATTATGAGTAGGTAGGTTACCTGAGTCTTACTCAACGACAGACAACGCAGTCCTAATTCCATCTGCTTCGCTCCAGCTTCTTCACAACATGCAGCAATGCTCCATCTGTGGGTACTTTTGACGATCATTGTCATTATCCAAAACGTAAAAACATATAAATCAGAAAGTATAATACCTGTTGTTTTTTGATATATGGGTTCATAAGTTATGGCATATGCAGCCTTGCTTATAACTTTTTTATATTACGCGCATTATATTTTTATATTATTATGGCAAACGAGCGCATACGGCTCACTTAAGTAATTGTCCGTTTATTGATCTAACGATTCATGGTGTTGCCAGAGCTGGAGACAAATGCACTCTCAACACTTGGCATCCTCAGGAGCTCTATATGCAGCGTTATAGAACATTACTCTGCAGCTGAAGAAAACATTTTGTGAACAACTGCGAGGCCAGCGTCGGAGCTAAACAGATAACTCGAGCCATTAACGCGACTAATTGTGAATGAGGCTTCCGCCACCCGCCTGCAGAGTGTCTTAGGATATTACAAACAGAGTGTTTACGTGAACAACACAATATAGTAATTAGATGGGATGTGTGTCTTTTGATCTCAACACACGACGAGTGGCAATGTCCAGAAACCAGGAGACAATTTATCTAGCTCAAAACAGATTCGGAAAGAGATTGTGAAGATTTGCTAGCTGATCGTCTAATGGAGCAAACTAGGGTTAGATAGACCTGTCATCCTTAATACGTAAAATGACATTTACTTCAACCTAAAGCTGGCTCGACAAAATTACGTCATCCCCTTCTGTGTTCACCCGTGACACACCGACAAAAATAGACGTTTAGAAAAAGTATACAGTACCAAAGAGATCAAAAGTGTCCTTCATAATTCAAACATAATTAATAACCTAATCTTTAACTTAACTTTTAACTTTGTAATTTAAATTGTAGTATAAATTGCATGCCCAGTAGCAGGCAGAATACACTGTACGAATATTATCATTATCAACATGCGCTTGACTATATTCTGGCAAATAAATTACTTTTGACTTTTGACATTTCAGAACATTTTAACTGCAAATTTTATGCCAAGAATAATATAAAGTTTAGCTGGAAAAGATAGCACAGGCTGCTGCGTTCATATATCACGAATTTAAAAAAAAATGTCAAACTTTGTTTTTGAGTTTTCTTCTTTTTCGTGTTAATCGTTCTTTATTTATTATTATTATTATTTTATGTTCGTACAGTTACACACCGTGAAATCACTCGACGGTCCCATCGGAAGACCAGCGCTGGCGATTGCCCGCATTATGCTGAGATGGTACCGTTTCGAGATAACACAACTTTTTTGTTTATCTTTATATTCAATTTTTTGCTGTATTAATTGTTGTCTTTGTCTCGAATAAATATTTCTTATTTCTTATTTCTTATTAATTGTCCTGGTTTGGCAACCGAGCTTCAACGTGTTGCCCGCTCCCTCCTCGGCCGCCCTAACCAGCCACGTACACCGCAATCGGCACGCAGCGATTTTATCGTCCATGACCGGCGAGATTGCTGCTTTTAAAAAGCGCACTTTAATTTTGGGCGCCTCGTCTGCGCTCGTGCGTAGACGTATTTACTTTATTAGCTATAAAACGGCGGTTGCGACTGATAGTGTGCAGCGCGCTTTAATTGGTGGGTTCTAAAATCCTGAATCATTAAATATACAAGTCCTGATTTGATTCTAAATTAAATCAAAATCAAACATTTATTCTGCAAATAGGCCACGATGGCACTTTTACATGTCAAAATATTAATTTATGATTTAAGAAAGTCTGACTATAATAAGTAATACATTTTTCATGTCAAAATATTAATTTACAGTTCAAGAAGGAATAATAATTTCGAGTTTACAATTATAACAAAATTAATGTCATACAGTGAAGATATACTTGCAAAGTTATCTATTACAAATAAGTATTATAACATCAGTAAAGTTAGAGATGTATAAGGTCTCAATATTAAACAAGGAGTAAATAAAAATAAAGTAGATCGCTTATGCATTCGTTTCGCAAATTAATGTAGGTATTATGGGATGTACAGTTTAGTTTAGACACGTTAACTTGCGGTAAACATATTGAAATGCAATAGAAATGTTAAGCGCCGAACAGAATCTTAGAAAGAAAAAAAAGAAAGAAAGAAGGAAAATAACATTTATTCGTGGCTCAGATACGGTACAAATAAACATAACACCACAATACAGAACATAGCCACGAAATGGTCCCAACTCAGCATAGTGCTAGCCATTAGCGCTGGTCTTCCTTTGGGATCACGTGAAGCCACTAAGGACAAGAAACACAAAAGTTACAAATAATAAAACTTAACGAAATATGACAATTCTAACTCCTGAAGTTATTGGTGGAGTTTCCGGCCAGCTCAATGTGGAAGCATTGGGACTCCATACACATGGAGTCTAGAGGGAGGAGTATCTATATTTTTTTGTGAATGAGATGTCAAACTAACATAGTAATTAAGGCTTTTTTACTAAAAATTTTTATGGACATTGTCTGAATTAAAATAAATTGAATTGAATTTAATTAACTGATAAACATGAACGCGATCGTAAACATCTTCAAGTATCTGTGGTCTGTCACAAGTCGCAACTAGCGCCAGCGGACAACTACTAAAACATTGTCAGATTTCGTGAAATGAAAAATGGAGGCGTTAGGTTAGCGTCATGATAATATTAACATTACCGATTAAAACTAAACAAATAAATAAATGAAATGTCCGCGTCGTAGTCACAAAACGAGACAGAGAATAACAATCAAACAATCATCGCAATGCATATTTATTTATATATTATTAGTAATGCTTTTAAATCAAATTGTACTTTATCATTATTTTTTACTCAAGACTCAAAGGTTCTATTTGCCATGACTCTGTTTCTTATTCAGAAGTAATTTCTATTCATCACTAACAAAAATATAGAAGAATATACAATATTATTTACAAAAACTATTCGCCAAAACTTCCGACAGATATCGATACAAAATAATATCCAAACAAGCATAAACCAACTATCTTCCCCTGGACGTTGATTTATCGAAGCCTTATTTGATTCGATGTTGTCATCGAAAGCTCATCCCCCGATACTGGCGCCATTAGGAGTAACTATTCGGTTAGCGTGTTTCCTGGGGGATCGTGATTTGGGAGGTGGGAATTGAGACTTGTTTTCTTTGTGAAAATGTTGCTAATGTGTTCTGTCCGTTTCCACAACAATGTCGCAAGGGTCCTTATAAGTTAAAAACGCTCATCTATTTACGCCATTTTCTGTTTGAAATGACACGTATCTTGACATTTTCTTATAATCTAGAACAGAACGACAACGTCAACGCAACGTCGGCCTAGGTCAGTTCTTTGATGGGTGACCGCTTTGAGTGGTTATTAACTGAGCGCTCCTGAGCTTTGGAAGACACGATAAGCTGTTGATCCCGGCGGCGGTATGATAGCAGTCGTTAAGCCAAGTTAGAGGTCTTCGGGCGGCTTGAGAACTGCCACCAGTCGAGTTGCCCACTCACTTGACAAGCCTAATTCCAATAAGGTCTTTTCCCTCGAGTTGGAAGGCCAGATTTCAGTCGCTTCCGTAAAAACTAGTGCCTACGCTAAATATTGGGATTAGGTAGCGGACCTCGGGCATCGTTCAGTATGCAACTATACCGGGATAACGCTAGGAGGATGATGATAGATGTCTGAACTAAAGTAAACATGGACAATCTAAATTTATTCATAAAACATGTTGTACAATATTAAGAACTAGAGGCTAGGAGTTTACAAATATATGGTAGTAAATAACACTTGCCTGAGCTAGGAAACCCTGTGTTTCAGGCAAAGAAGGATTTACAATTACTTAAAAATATTCACATGCAAAATAAAACATATGCTACTATGCAAAAAATTCTAGATAAGTGTTAAGTCACACAGTAAATGGCATAAATAGATGTATATTATTAACTAATAAGGACCCTTAAGTAAGTGGTATACTAAATAAGGGGTAGCTACTCCGGTTACCAGGCGCCACTGAAAATCAGCGCCACGACTTAATGCCTAATAGCTTATTTCGTGGCACCAAGCTGAGTGGCGACCATTTTAGCATATATTAGTTGTATTTTAATTTTCCTTTGTTTTATTATTATTTTAATATTGTATATGCTAAATTAACATGTTTTCTTTTTTTCTTTCAAAATTATTTTAAAACAATTAATAATTTCTCTGTATCATCATATGACAACTTTTTTAGGGCTCATAGCGTATACGGTCAAATGTAAGTCAATTTAAGGGTCCTTACCAGTTAAAAAACGCTCATCTATTTACGCTATTTTCTGTTTGAATTGACACGTATCTTGACATTTTCTCAATGTTACTATCTAGAACAGGACTATTGCGACCTTATGTCTTAAATTTTAAATTTATTTTTCGGTAGTTTCATTAAGAAATGTCGTTTCAAACATCACTCCAAATCGACCATTTTCAGGCTAAAAACTTGTTTTTTCCGATTAAATTCTACTACATGGAATAAAATCAAAAAATGGCTATGTTACTATCTAAAACGTTGATAAAGTTATCGTAGCCTTTAATAACTTTATTGGTATAATTAATACTTTTGTCATAATTTGAATTCAAAACATTTTAAAACTTATAAGGCCTCTTAAGTATAAAAAAATAACAATGAAGAAGCTTTATTAAAAAATCGATCAGCGTTACAAATGGTCCCCCTGACAATACATTCCCCGAACTAGACTGAGTAATGGGCACCGATGGAACTTTTTGCGGACAAATAGTCTCAAGGAGAAATTAATTTGACAAGCTCCCGACAAGTATTAATTTATTTGGACAGGAAAAAATGTGGGGCGAGTTTGGAAGTTGGGGAAGAGAAGTTCTTTGATGTAATGATAATATTGGTTTCGAAGTTTTCTACCAAGGTATCTAAAGTGTAATTTTCTGGTCATACTGTAAAACGAGTGGCCAGATCACTCTTAAGAGGCGTTATAAGTTTTAAAATGTTTTGATTTCAAATTATGGCAAAAGTATTGATAATACCAATAAATTTGTTGAAGGCTATGATAAATTTATCAAAGTTTTAGATAGTAACATAGCCATTTTTTGATTTTATTCCATGTAGTAGAATTTAAGCGGAAAAAACAAGTTTTTAGCCTGAAAATGGTCGATTTGGAGTGATGTTTGAAACGACATTTCTTAATGAAACTACCGAAAAATACATTTAAAATTTATGACATGAGGTCGCAATAGTCCTGTTCTAGATAGTAACATTGAGAAAATGTCAAGATACGTGACAATTCAAACATAAAATGGCGTAAATAGATGAGCGTGTTTTAACTGGTAAGGACCCTAAATATCAGAAAACGTTGTTTGTAATAGTCTTCATTAAGTACAGTCAAGAGCGTAAATATGTATACGTTTCCAAAGCGACAAAAATATCTGTACTAACTATTAGCCTTTTGGCTAATAGATAGTACAGATATTTTTGCAGGTGCATAGATACTATTGTCTGCGTGTTTGTCTACATATGTTTAACTGTCATTGTACGCATGTTTATGAACGTATTAGCGTACAGAATGTAATGACTCAGTTAATGTTCACATATTTCTAATCGAAATTGTTGTATGGATATTTCTGTCGCTTTGGGAACGTATATATACTTATGCCCTTGACTGTTACATTATTATTAATACCCTTTTGATGGAATGAAAGGCCGCAATGAGAGCTATCGTTTTTGTGCTCACCAGTTGGCGCCACTGTCGAGTAAGGTCCAGCTGTCAAAAATTGTTATCGGTTATTATGGGCATGAGGATGAAGTTTACATTTAAATCATATTTAATACCTTAAAACAGTATCGAAAAAATATAGACAATCCCGCATTGTAGCGCAGTCCCGTTTTGTTCGGAAAAAAAGGAGGAAATAAGTTTCCGAAGACATAGCTGTCTCAAAGCATTGACAGACGTTGACCCGTAACTCAAATTGCCATAATCAAGCTCAGGTATTGCAAAATAGTCACCATATTGTTCCAATTAGATAATTAACCCGCGTAGCGCAACCACAAAGAGTGACATTTGACATTTTACACCTCACGCTCCACTATTCATACGCGATAGCCCTCATTGTAGCAACTTTTTGAAGCAACTAACAATAAGCACCTTAATATCTCCATCTATATTTAATTTCATCTTAATCGCGGCGTCGACGCATGCATTTATCAATTGACTCCTCAACCCGTTCCGAATTCGTGCCCCCCATACCCTGCAATCATTGTCTGGGACATATCCCACTCAAAACCGTGCAGCAGTAACTACATAAACACTTAATTGGAATCTCAACCATAACACGATGAGGATAGGATTTAGAATTGAATTGGCCGATGTTTGGAGATGAAGCGTTCTTGTTTGGAGTGTGGGACATGTCACAGAGCACGTGGTCGGGAACAATACCGTCGTGTGAGGCGACTTTTTGTTTCCGCCCGAGACGCTTGCGCACGGATCTACGAAGACTTTAAAATTAACATTTGTTGCGTAATCCGTGTTTTGTTCACACGTAACGAAAATTACTGGAGAAGAATTTGGAATGAGAATGCTTCCAATATGGAACTATTGTTTAAAGTAAATGAATATACGATTGTGTTCGCTTACAGGCGACTATGACGTTTCCCGCCTTATTAATGTTATATATTCTTCTTCTTTCTCGTGTGAAGGGATCAAAAAACTTTAACTAAATCTTGTTTTGCCAATATTTTGGCACCTCTCTTCCTCTATTCTATGTTCTATATTAACAAAACTATTTAAGACTTTAATACTCATTTTTGATTCTTCGATAACTGAATACTTGACGGGCATAATTTAGATCTAGATATCATTAATAACACAATAGAAGACTTCATTATAAATCATATTCATGTCAAGTCCCTATTGTGGTCGTCAATACATTGAATAAAACAATTAAAACAAAAGAAAAACAACCATAAATTAAATAAAAATAACATTCCAAGCATCACCCAAGAGGATCGTCATACTATTACTAATATAGGTATTAATAACAATATAATAATGTTTAAAATACGAAAATACAGCATGCCTAATAGGAAAGTCGTTTAAACAGTGCTACTTGTGAAAATCGTGTGAACGATTATAATAATAATAAATATTTTTAATAATAATAAATATCTTTTGGTCAATCTTACACAAATCAACCTAGTCCCAAACTAAGCAATGCTTTTACTATGGGTACCAAGTGACGATATACATACTTTGTAGATAAATAGATACTTAAATACATAGAAAACATCCAAGACTCAGGAACAAATATTCGTGTTCATCACACAAACACATGCCCTGACCGGGATTCGAACCCGGGACCTCCAGCTTCGAAGGCAAGTAGGTCAGCTTGGTAATGACCAACTAGGCTAAAGCGGTCGTCAAACCATATATTTTACCATGTTTAATCAATTAATACTACACACTCAGGAACAAAGTCATTTACCGCATCCTTTCGGCATCGTTGTCCATTTGGCGAGTTGGCGACGACAAAGCCTGCAATTAACTGCGCGAGCGCACCCCGTCATTACGGCCATTGTTAATTGAAAACAGGCTTATTTATCGGAGGTCAGCGAGGTTCTTACAATAAAAGGGATGAAGTTGTAACCTTAAAGGCTAAATTAGGAATTTTATGGCGTGGCTTGGGAACCCTATAAGACGAGCATTATGACGAAAATGCAATATAACTTAGACAAAATGTTTGTATCAGTGACTCTTAAACGTAGACATTAAAGGTGGGTTGCACCAAACTGTCTGTAATCGTAAGCGGTTCGATAAAATCTGATTGTATCAAAAGTTTGACAAGTTTCTATGGAGTGACAGCTGACGGCGCCATATTTGATGATGACCGGCCTGTGATCGTATGTTGGTGCAACTGACCCTAAACCCTAAGGTATTTCAGGAAGAAAGCAGTTATTGCTAGTCGCTTTATATTAATTCACTGAACGTCATAATCATAAAAATGTTAGTAATTTATTCTTCTATGAACTGTTAAACTCTATTGATGCTGTTTGGGTGTTAAATGTGGCTATGGAAGCAGCATTATTAACCTGATTTTTTATTATAACTAAAATGTTTGATTACGGTCCTAAAAGGGTAATAACATTTTAAACTCTCGCGCTTTGTACATATGGGTCATACTTAGTTGAAAAAACAAAAGTCGTCCCTCCTGTGGTCAATAGTAAACGGCCTATGTGCATGTTAACTATGTTTTTATTGCAGGGATTTATAGAAACGGAGACACCGTTTTTGCGGGTTACTGGTCCAATCCAAAATTAAGCTTTGTAGCCCTTAACTCTTGGTATGTCCACAGAAAAGACGCGAACCTAAAACCGTGTATGACCCATATACTTAAAAAAATTGTTCGAAACGGTTCTAACGCAATATTTATGAATTTATCAAAAGACAATGGCAGCTTTCCGCCCATTTATATCTCTTCACTGAGTAAAACTAGACGTAAACTGTATCAGATAATATGAATAACCACAGAATCACGTTCCACACAATTTGATTAAATTTCGAAAATGATAGTCACGCGTCCAATATACTAGTAATCCGTGATAAGATCTCGCTGATTGTTGACGAGGTAGATCGATCGATGACAATGACATTTCGAATTCGTCATATCATCGATCAGTTCGAGCGGCTTTACTAAATCCCTTGAGGGTGTTGGATTGTAAAAGAAACGAACTGTGAATGCTACTGTGATTTTAAACACTTTGAACTTACGTTACACTTCTACACTGAATGTCATCATTTGTAATAAATTGATTAATTAAATCTTTATTGCAAAAAATTAAAAGTTTTACATATGAGATGAAATGAAATAATTATTCAATTTAGGCATATTACATGCACTTATGAATGTCAAAAAACTACCACCGGTTCATAAAATAAACCTCTGCCTCGAGAAGAACCGGCATAAGAAACTCGATGAGGTGTCATTTTTTCAAAACAATGTACATAAAATAACAGTATCATAATACTACCGAAACTTTTTACGTGCAATTTTATTTGTATTCCTAGTATTAAAATCATGGACATCAGGCTCTTTTTTGTAACACAAAGACTGTCTGTATGTCAGCTGCTTTACCTCAAACCAGAATATCATACGACAAAACACTGAAAATGACTATGTTAAACTAAGCGAGCTGTTTCTACATTGGTCTGTTATCTAATTTTTCTAATAGCATAAGCGAATGAACTTAATTTCCGCGTCATATAAGGCTATATGAGAACTCCATTGAAAGAAAGAAAACATTTATTCGTGACGATACAAACATAAAATGTAGATAAATAAAAGTAATTAAAAGACATGGAATCGCCACAAAAAGGTCTCGCCTCAGCGTAATGCCGACTCAGGGAGCTGGCGCTGATCTTCCGGCGAAACCTAGGTGGTTAGTGACGGTGTGTGTAGCACGCTTCGCCTAAAAATTGAACGCGACCTATTACAAAATGAATTTGACAACATTGCTTTATCTACTATTCCTAAATATTCGTTATTTAAGAAAATCTGACACATTTAGTTTTCAAAGCATTAAGTTGTAGGTTAGAATTACGATTTGAAACGGGATATTTACCAAGTGTATTTGTGAGTTTCAATCAATCAATCAATCATTTATTTCTAAGAATATGGGCAATATTATAGGTTAGTAAATGGGTTAGTTCAGCATATTCTGCCAACATCGGCGTAGAAATATTGGAGAGAATGGTACCTATAGTTAGTAATCAGTAATGGTTTATTATTAATTAAAATTTATGTGTCATATGTCAAATTAAAATAATAATAACAGTATAATCACAATTAATTCAATATCTAAGTTCTAGGTATATAACTAAACAATCTTATATTGCTCTAGAAAACATATAACACTATAAAAACATTTATCTAACAACCAGCCATTTAACTTAGGTTTAAACAAATTACCATCCAAAATCCTTAATTCCTCGGGTAGACGGTTGTGAATGGCAATACACATATTAAATGCATTCCGCTTGTAAATATCTTTGTGACATTGCGGCTTCAGTAACAGGTTTATCCCTTTAAGTCTAGTCTGCCTTTGCGAAAGTTGTGTGAAATGTCGGGAACTCACAAATACAAATATACTTGGTAAATATCCCGTTTCAAATCGTAATTGAAATGAAATGAAATCATTTATTCATCAATTTAGGCATGTTACATGCACTTATAAATGTCAAAAAACTACCACCGGTTCATAAAATAAACCTCTGCCTCGAGAAGAACCGGCGTAAGAAACTCGGCGAGGTGTCATTTTTTCAAAACAATATACAATGTATATAAAATAACAGTAAAAATAGTACAAAATTCAAATGCTACAGTATAAACATACATACATATTTTTTAATATTAAGGACAAAATATTTCTGTGTTAGATTACTCGTGCGGGACGCTGTCACTGCCAAACATCCCTATCCATGATGTAATCGTTTATCTTATAATATGCTTTTGAAATAAGTGTCTGTTTCACGACAGATTTAAATTTAGAATCCGTAAGTTCAGTAATGTGTCTTGGAATTTTATTGTAGAATTTTATACAATTTCCCAAGAACGACTTTTTCGCCTTCACTAGTCTATAAAAAAATTCTTATGTAAATGACCATGTGAGCTTGAAATCTTATATAAGTTGTAGATTGTTAACAATAAACCAAAAAAGTACTTTGACCAGTGTACCTGCTATTGCTCTGGTTTCTTTGTTTACTATTATTGTTCTATTATAGAACCCTTTTTCTAACTAGCCTTTATTTCAATTTAATACATTCAACTTTGTAAACCTTATCTTCGTATTAAGATTCAATAGATATTGTTCAGCATCTCTTTCATATTAAAAACCCAACAAAACTCATTGGGATTACTAAAAAACTATTGTGGCTCGTGTAGCCGTTTATCAGACACCATCTTCATCACTCGGTACTTGTTACCATGACTCGTCATTTACAACTCTCCGATCCTCAATCAAAAAAGCACCTTAACCCGATAACCCTTTGATTCAATTTGTAAAAGCATATTTGAAATCTATAGACGCAGCTGCAAGGATAAAATTTTCTTATTCAAAATTTGTAGCGAACCTTGATATTGGTAGCATAAGTATGATTATGGAATGGCTTATACTTTCGTGGTTGGATTGGTAATGATGTTTAATGCATTGTAGCAATAATATGCGCGTCAATAAACTCTCATGTGTTCCATTCATAAGCTAGCCATTCATGTGTTTGGACTGATTTGTGCTTCGATTGAAAGATGGCTCATTCATACGTTTTTGAAACCGGTGCAAGTTATGAAATCACGTCACTCGGGCGTCGTTCATGTCTGCGTTGATTACCATTGAAAGACAATTCTGACGTCGTTTTAGGGTTCCGTACCTGAAGGGTCCAAATAGAACCCTATTGTTGTCACTCACGCGTCCGTCGTGTCATACAGGTTTTATAGCCAAATGGTTGGAGATTAACCCCCTTATTCATAAAACTTAACAAACCTCTGCTAACTAAAATGTCTGTTGTCACTGTATCACAAGCACATGTGTCAAAGTGACAGATAAGGACAAACGAACTTTAGCGGCCAGTTAACTAATATAGGTTTGATAGACGTTTATAAATAATGGGCATAGTCTTCAAATCTTCACAGTATAAGCATTTTATTTACCCAAAGCTAATATATAAAACTCTTGAGCGCGGCCGTCGCGGCTATGTATTGGTCCAAAACATGTCGAGCTATACTCGACTTTAAAGACGTGAGTGATGCGTTTATTATATTTCAAAGCTAATATATTTCGAAATCAGATTTTTTCATTAAAATTTCCGTATTTTTTGCTGTTGGTTCGGAGCCCTAAATATGCGGAGTCCGACTCGCACTTGGCTGGTTTTTTATACAGATCGCCGTATTAATAAGTTCCATAAAAATATCAACACTTGAAATACCCTGTTAGTAATAATTTCGATATTTCGACGTGTACATTTTTAAACTCAGCAAAGGATTTTAACGTTTAGTTGATATTCATACAATTACACTCTGGTATTGTTTTTTTTTTATACAACGCCGGTGGCAAACAAGCGTACGGTCCACCTGATGGTAAACGGCCACCGCAGCCTATAGACGACCGCAACTCCAAAGGAGTCACGTGCGCGTTGCCGACCCTTTATAAGATTGTCATTGTGTCAAACTTCCGTTTGTTTGAAACTCCAGTAAATAGTTCTAATATTACAAAATTCCCGAATTACATGTTAATTTGGTTTGTTTTGGAATTCTCTTTCTGACGCAGTTTTAGATTAGGTATTATTGTTCATCGTTGGGACCTTTATGGATCATATTCAAAATTGGAACAGTTCTGACAACTTATGGACCAAAATAGTGTGAGCAAGATTACGCATTTTATGAATTGAATATCATCGTCTTCCTGGCGTTATCCCGGTACAGTTGCATCCTGAAGGATGCCCGGGGTCCGCTACCTAATCCCAAGACTTGGCGTAGGCACTAATTTTTACA